>VZUA01097682.1:17495-29817 GCA_013401035.1 Horornis vulcanius | reverse complement strand
ACAGCACTGCTGTGATGCCTCTGTACATAGGGTCCACACATGGATCCCGTAGGTTTCAGGTAGTTCTTTCAGACTGAGGATGAAGAATAACTTATCCTGTGTGGATTTTAGGGCTCATAACACACTTGCTAACCAAGAACAGGCAGAAAGGTAATTTTGTGCTTTTTCTCTTTACTTACCCACTCTAAATGTGCTAGGAGCAGGCAGTGTAGTAAATTATCTTCCCTTTGACAGCTTGTGCCAAGGAGCAGTTGATATAATGCAGAATCAGTGATATTAAGGAAGCTGCTGTGTTCAGAGGCAGCAATGCTTGCAAGTGCTACAAAGAAGGAAACCCAGTTCTTTATTTTCTGTTTCTGAGGCAAATATTTGGGATTCTATTCAGCAGTTGGAGTTGAACTTGGAGCTGTGCATTTGTAAGGGTGTTTTTTTCCCTGGGAAACTAAAAGGAATGTCCAAACTGATGAACTAGACTTGGATGTTGCAGCTCAGGATGCAGTAGTTGAGTGCCTCACTTTCTATTCAGTGCACTGCTGTTGAGATCACCTATATTCACAAAATGGATGCAAATTTTATCTCTTCCTCTGTGCTAAATGGTACTGAAACCAACCTAAGGAGATTCTTGTCATGCTTGAGTGTCTGAAAAAGCGGTAACAGACATCCTGGAACTTCTTCCACTGTCTGTGAAATCACAAAAATGACATTGCCACTGCTTATATTTGGAGGTGAACTGAAGTTATAAGAAAGCTATCACCTTTTCTTATGGAAATGTGAACTATCAAATAGTCCTTGATAGGGTTTTAGGGAAAGCACTTGATTTTTTAGGAAATGACTGTTGGGACTGTGCTTTTATTTTCATTGGCTCAAATGGTCCTTTGAGTGAAATGTAGTTTCTCCATAATGTTTAATGTAGCACAGTTTCAGCTGTAACATGGTGTTATTACTGTTCATTCCTCAGGCTAAAATTTGAGCAGTTTGGTTTTGTGCCTTTGAGTGTGTGGGAAGTACAAATACTTTGGGAGAACGTTCAGAGTGTCAGGGCAGGTGGGTTTTGAGGTCTCTCGTCCCCTTGCATGCTGTGAAGTCTAATTTGCCTCAGTTTTGAAACTTGCAGCCTTTTCTTGATCTGATGTTTAAGAGCAGATTGTAAATAGTTTCCAAACAAAGCTGTGTGGTTCCTAAGCCTCTGGTGGTGTGGATCAACAGTCTTCCTCCTTCGCTTCTTTCCTCCTGTGCACTGAAACCCAGCTGTGTGTAGTACTTTGCTTTGAAAGGGATTTTGTGTTTTTCTGACTTGTTTTGAATGCAGTAAAAGTCAGATCTCGCTTTCTGCTGTCTGTGTGTATTTAACCACATGCCATATCAAACTATTCCAGTGGTATTTGGTAGATTATAGATCCTTCTCAGATGAGTAGCTTTTCCTCTGTGCTATGAGAGGTTTAGGGTTGGAAAAAGGATTCTCTAAACATGGTGCTTTGCCCACCTCTTGTGCTCTTTTAGCTGGAATAAAAAGCATGCTTTGAAATGAACCTGATTAGTTTATACCCTGTATTTTGCTGTGCACTAACAGTGCTGGTTTTATGCAGCGGTGAATGGTTTTAGCTGACAGCTTTGGAGATGGGCTTAAAGCACTGAATAAAATTGCCTCCTTGTTAAATGAATGCTGGGGGGAGCAGTAAAATGTTGGAAATAAGGATTGTTAAGGAAATCATTATGTGAAAGAAGAGGTTTCCTTACCCCTTACCCTTTGCTTTCTAAAAGGGAAACCTCTTGCATTCTAATGCTCTGCTGGCATATTACTTCTGTTGGAATTGCTATAATAATATCTTAAATGTGGATTTTTCTGTTAAAGTTGCTACCTTTCTTTTTCCCTGATCATATAATGGATGACTTCTGTGTTTTATGTTGTGAGACTCAGGTCATCCCTGCCTAGAGAGTTTTTAGCTATTGAGTTGTTTGGAACTGTCAGGTTATTTGACTGCTTTAATTGAAGCTTACCCTGATGCTCTAGCAGCCTGCATCAGCATGTTCCTTGGGCTCTTCCAGCGTGTCAGCTTTTAATCAAACTCTTGTGCTACTTACACAGCTGTCTTTGATTTCACAAAAACAAAAGTAACAAATTATTTTCCACAATAATAATCTGGGACAAGTGACAAGCCACTTGCTAAGAAGAATCAAGGAGTGTAATAAGTTTCTGCAGAAAGTTTCTCCCAGCCCAGAAGAAACACCAGCTCTTTTGTATTCCTGACCTGGATCTCCCTGGTCTTCTGTGCCAAGTATCTGCTGTAGTAAAGCCCTGATTCCTGTGCCCCTCATTTGGGGACTGGTTGCTTCTGCTACTTCTGTATTTTCTTACTCAAGAATTTCTTCCTTTGCTCCTCAGTGAGGAGAAGACTTATCAAAATAACAAAGTTTTGGGAATCTTGGAGGAAGATAGATGTGTGGTGTAAATAAAGCTGATTAAAAGCAGTTCTTACTGAATCCATTTGGTATTTGCAAGCCAAGAGCATCCTTTAACTTTTTGTATAGAGTGAAGTTAATACAGATCAGGTGTGTTTTTCTTGAAGTGCTTGCATTACGTAAGCTAAACATACATGAGGATTAGTCAGCTGTATTTTCTGTAAGTATTCTTCCTGAAACAAACTCGGTTTTTTATTACTCCTATGTTACAGCTGTTATAATAGCAGGGTAGACCTGCTGGTGCTGGAGGGGGATGTGTGGAGTGGAATAATTAAAAAATAAAGAGTTAACCTGATCTGTAGGGTACCAGATTCTTTGAACTCTTGGTGGGTGGAGGTAGGAGGAACAGGAGGAGGCCACAGCAGCCAGGAATAGCCTTTCCCCTCCAAACCAGAAGAGTGACCAGTTCTGTTCCACAACACCAGGGAATAATTAAGGTCACCCTGGAGAACCTCAGCTAGTGCACATGTGACTTCTTGTGGTGTTTCCAGTAGATAAGGTTCTACTTAATTTGTATACCCTGTGAAGGAGGAAAGTAGGTTCTAGCTTATCTGATCTGCAGTAGGTGCCTCTGAAAGCTTTTTGTCATGGTGTACATAACCTTTTACTGAGTGCTCAGCTAATCCATGGGGCTGGCTGGGTGGATGTGAACATAAAAGCTCCCTGAGTGTGGTGTGAGGCTTTGGGGCCAGCTCACTGCTGGGTTCCTGATGGTAGGAGCAACTTTTGAAAGGTAGCTAGAAAAAGGAATTAAAAGTAACTCCTAATCATGAGCCAGTGATGCAAATCAGCCTTTTCTCTGAAAAATCTGGGATGGTGGCACAGATCAGGCTGCATTTCACTGAATCACTGCAGCCTCTTTGAAGGCTGTACAGGGAGCAGTAAATAAAGCAGGGAATACTAAAATTTGGTGCTGGGGAGGAGAAGGCTTGTGTTGAACACACAAGGCTAATCACTGTGCAAATGAGTGTTCCAAAAGTGCTGGAGAAGGAAAAGCTTCCTGGAGTGTTTTATGATGGTAAAATGACTTCACAAATGGAAGTTGTAAGAACAAACACTTGTCTCAGAAACAAAAAAAAAAAACCCAAAAAACAACAACAACCAAACAAACAACCAACCCCAAACTGATTATAGCCACAATTAATAACTCCAACATACCTTTCTTATGGATAATCAACTTCACAGATGCAAAAATATTGCTTTTAATTGGGTAAAGAGATGAGATTATTTGGGACTTTGGAAGTTGTTGGTTTGGATTTTCTTGCTCTGCAGGAAGACTGGCTTTGTTAAGCTGTACAACTGGTAGTGATTAGGAAGCATTTCTGCCTGTGGAGATGTCTTAGCAATGCAGAGTCTGAGGTGGGACTGTGTCTTTCATTCAGGACTTCCTCCCAGGTTGCATAAAGCAAAGGTCTTGGATCAGTGGCTTTTTGTTAATCAAAGGATGGAAGGCCTTTGGTTATCCCTGAGTTGGTCACTGCTGTTGCCTTTCTACTTAATACTACTTTAGTTTTGCTGTTGTAACTACTTGAAACGTTTTCCTTCAGATGGAGAGCAAAATCTGATGGGAATTAATCTTTTAGCACGTGAGCCTGCTGTGAGAAGGAAGAGAGAACAGGTTGTTTAAGCTCTTTGGTGGATTTGGCAGGAAGTGCAGGAGACTTGCTTGTCCTGGATCTTCCTTGCTGTGTACATGGGGAAGGTTTTAACTCTAAAGATGCTGAAACACAGTGGGGAGGCCTGGATCTTCCAGACTAACTCCATGGATCGACTGGATCAAGCCTTTGAGTTGGGGATGGAGCAGGTGACTGTGCCAGCTCTGTTTTCTGTCATTCTGTGGTCAGAAAGCAGCTGTACATTATTCCAGAGGTACACACGTGATGCAGTGGGGAAAGGGAACCTTCTGGTCAGTCAGTGCTTGAGCACCTGGGGATGAGGGCAACAAGGATAAAACAGGATCTTCCTTCCAGCCTCCAAGAAACTTCAGCATTAAAGGTGTTTGTGGCAATCTGTTGTGGTCTGTGAAGCCCTGCATTGTTAAGGAGCAGTTGTGTGTTCACTGCCAAAACAGGAATGAGGTTAGCATTACCTCTGGTGGTGGAGGCTGCTTTTGGGACAGACATTGATGCATAGAATCAGCTGGAGACAAGCTGAGACCTAAATTCATTTTGAGTTAATATCTGTGACACTGATACAGCACCAGAGAACACAGTTCAAAGGAAGAAATGAACCAGGAGTATCCTGTTGGTACAGAAGTGCTCCTTAGCTGTGCTTTTGCTATTTGGCAACTCTTCCTCATGAGATTAAGTTTGAGAATAACTTCACTGTTTTGTTTCACTGAAATTCTCAGATAACTGGCAGACAGCATCTGCTTGTTTTGTGAGTCTGTGATGCAGGAAAATGTGTTTGAAATAATTCTTGCCTTTTTTTAAAAGGAAATCTTTAGCCATTCTTTTGCTGAAATATTGCTAGATATAAAATGAATTGTTGAGATTGATACAAGGGAAGAGGGTGTAAAGACTATGAAGTACTGGCAGTGATATTATATAAAGGGAGACACAAATACGCTTATTTTGTTGTCAAGTCTGCATATGTTGAAGCTTTCTGTGTTTTGCTATAAACTATAAACATGGGACTTTTTCCCTTTTAATGTGTGTTCAAGCTGGATGCTTCAGCAGCAGAGGGCTTTCCAGTTAGTCAGGACTTGAGTGTGGAGCAGTGAAAAGCTCTGGGACTGGGTGTTGCAAAGGTGAATAATGTCTCTTTAACCTTCATATGTGGTGGATATCATGATAGCTGTAGACTTGTAGTACTTCCAAGGGAATCTCTCCTGTTCTCTGCTGTTTTCCATATTGCTGATATAACTGCTTCTGTGGCTTTGCAGTGGGCTGGAGAGTGAGGAATGTGGTTTTAAAATTGAACTTAAAGCATAAATCTAGTTTTGTTTCCCCTTCATGTGAACCAAGGAGAGAAGTAGTGGGAACGAATTAACAAACGAAAGGTGAGACTGCTGCTTTTGGCAGCGGCGTGGGACCACACTGGTGCAGGAATGGTGAAAATACAGTGTAGGCACAAACTGAATTTTGCTATGTGTGGTGTATGTACTACAGGATTCTACCAAATATGGGATCAGAATGTACTTACAAGGGAAGATTTACTCCAGTCTGATTTCACTTCTGCAGCTTTATTGTTTAGTGAGCAGAGATGTGCTGTTTGACTCACTAAAGCTATGGAAGCAACTGAACTGCAGCATCTCATCTGTTTGTAGCCAAGTCTGTCATTTGGGATGGTTTTCATCCAAAAAATGATGAGCTGTGCTGTAGATCTGTTAGTAATAGACAAGAAAAGCAAAGTAAAATTACTCCTTTTTGTCTGGGGGAAATATTACCGGTGAAAATCAGTTGTTCTGTTTTAGTCTTTTGGGATGTAGTTTGCATAGGTATGCAGAAATGTTTAAGTTTATGATGGCTTGTATTTTGATAGCATTATAAAAAAATCAGCTACATGCAGCACCTTCAATGTCAGCTAGTAGATACCTTAATTCTATGACTTCTTTGAGTTGATGTCAAACTATCCAAGGTGCAGGTCAGGATTTAGAGATGTTCCAAGTAACAGAACTGTCATTTACTCTTTGCCACTGTCTAGGCTGGACTTTTTTTAAAGAGCAAAACCAAAATAAACATAAACCAAAAAAGCTTGTGTAACAAGCCTTCTAACAAACAGTTCAAAGCTTGTTGCTGATCTCTGAAGTAGACAAGTTCTTGTAGTAGTACAAGTAGTGCAAGACTTGTAGAAAGTAGGAACTTGCCACAGTGGACTGTGGGAGAGAGCATGTGTGGTCTTGCTCTCCAGACAGCCCTGAATCCAGGCGGAGGAGAGGCTTTCATTACATATCCCAGCCATTACATATCCCATGGGAAAAGCTTAATTGGAGTTTGCAGTTCATTGTATACCAAACTCTTCAAGTGTTTGATGTAAATCTGTAGGAAACTGGCTTTGATAATTATGGTGCCCATAGCCCATGCCAGCACCACTCCCTTATTTGCAAGGAATAGTGCTATCAACTGAGATAATTATCCCAGGAGGTTTCATGATGCAGCTTGTCCCAGTACTGCTGTCACTGAGAAGCATTTGCAAAAAGTACAGGACTGCTCCTTCCACGGGTGTTTGTCTGATGAACATCTGGAGAACTTCCAAAGTGCCCCATAGATGTGTGTGGGCAGGATGCTCTCAGAAATGATTGTTCTGTCGCTGTGAAATTTGATTTTTTTCCTAGTTTGTTTATTAGTTGGAAACAATATTTGTTCCAGGCTTTTTGGTGGGGTGAAGGAGAGTTCCAGCTGCAGTTTCTTTTGGCCTTCTTGTGAAGTACTGGCAGTACTGGCCTTCTTGGGAAGCAGAAAATTGTGTGCTAATGTTCTGGTCCCTAAGCTGATCCTGGAGCTATTGGAAGAGTGCAAAGGAGAAGGGAAATGGCTCCTGTTTGTGGAGTGCCTTGGTGAAAGGATGTGTTTGGTGACGGGGAATTTGTGTCCACAATCCTTGTCCCTTCTCTATCTGTGATTCCACCTTGTTGCTCACCCAGGTGCTGCTCAGTGGAAGAGCTGAGAGCAGTGGAGAAGAGAGGGCAGGGCAGGTTTTTTTTGTAGTTCCTCATGCCTGTGCTTGGAAAAGCTGACCCAGCAAGGTGTGGGCAGCTATTCCTCCTCCTGGGTGCTGAATCCAGCTGTGTCCCGTGGGACAGCTCCTGTTGGGAAGGCAGGGACGGCCGAGGCTGTGGGGCTGCTGCCTCAGGAGCAGGGCAGGGAGGGTGGGAGGGATCCATCCTGCCAGGGCTGGATCCCAGGGCTTTACTGCCGGGTCACTGGGATGGAGCTTCTTCAGGGGTGGAAGCAAAGGTGTGGCTGCAGTGCCATGGGGAGGGTTGGTTTGTGGGGAGCGACTTGAGAGGCCTGGCTTAGGAAAAATGAAGGCGTCTGCTGGCTGTGGAAAGAGGCAACTTCTCACACCCTCCTTTTTTTTTTTTTTTCCCCCCCTTCTAAAGTGTGTGTATCCCCAGGAATTGTCCCAGCTCTTTCTACCACTGTTGGATCAAAATTAAACTTGCAGGTCTATAATAGAAGCGTAACAAATCATAAAACTACCACTCAATCCCTCCTGCTCTTTGTGGAAACGTAGAAATGGGCACAAGGAAAACCTTCATGAAAATTTGTCAGTGCTAATCAGGATGAATGAGCTCAGCATTCACTTTGCTTGTATGTCTTTCCTATTTGAAGACTCCAAGAGGTCTTTTAACCTTGAGGTTCTTTGTTTATCTATTTTAAAAGTAATTAAACCCCACAGAGACCTGAAATGAAATAGTGGCCTTCCACAGTTAAAATTGTGTTGTGAAAATGAGGAGAAAAAACCCCTCAAACAATAAAACCCCACTTGCCTGGTTTTAACTTCCAGTGGAACTACTTTAATTCAGTACTGTTTAGCAGTTACACAAGTATAAGAAAAACCAATAATTACAGGATATAAAGCTATGAAAGGTAATATATAGTAGTTATATATTATTTCTGAGGGAGTTGTTACTTTTTTAGGTTTCCAGATGAAAATACTTATAGAAAGAATGTGGTCTTCAACAAGTTAAAACTCGCTGGCTATATTCTTGATAATGGTGTCTTTGAAAGAGAGCAGGTGCATATACCCAGGGAGCTTCAAGTGGAGGAGAATCAAACAACTCCTGTTTTAAGGGCTGGTTTTTAAGCTGCCTGTGGAACATTTTGATGTATCTTTCTAGAGATCGGTTTCTTGTGATGAGGATCCACAGGCTGCACTTCTCTGGAGTAGAGTTAATAACAAATTTCCAAGGTGCAAGTAGGCCTGGCATGAAATAGTGATTTATTCCTGTTGGTTTTGTGCTGTGTTAGGGGAATGTCCTTTCATATTCCAGAAAGACACAGTAGTTTTCGCTATGAAAATGCAAGTGAGAGGACAAGTTTATCTGGAAGTCTCTCAACTTTCTGTGTGGCTTTAGCATCATGTATTCATTGTGCATTTTTAAATGTCTAGGTTTTAAGTTCTAGAGCAGTGAGATTTGAGGTAATTTTTGTCTTAAATCTGTTCTTGCTTGTGCTCAGTCATTCAGCAGTCCTGCCTTTGGGATTCCTAGAAGGGTAGGAACCTCTCAAATTACATTCTCCTGTTATACAAAGTTACATATACAAGATGCAATGATAAAAAAAATTAAAATATTCTGGGTTACTGCATTGCTGCCTCTTTCCTTTTCATATTCTTTTTCTGCCTGCAGTGTTAACTTGTAATCATAAGGACTGTAGGAGAGAGATGTGAGAGATCAGTGTAGAACAGACCTCGCCAGTAAGACAGAAGAGATTTTTCAGTGGAATAACATCTGTAGTTTCTTGGGCAAAAGTCTGAAATCTCTGAGGATTGGGAGTGGAAGGCTCAGTAAAGCCCTGAAAGCTCTTCCAGCTGAGAGCTGGCAGGAATGATGGTGAGAAGCCTCTGCCTGACCTAAATCTTGGGGGTGAGATGATGGTGAATTCCATGCTTGTGCACTGCAAAGAAATTTCCAGTTGATCCCTTCCCAGGGGAAGCAGCTCAGTCCCCTTGAGGCTTCAGACTGCTCTGAATAATTAATCCATTGGGTCTGTGTCCTCAGGGAGAGATGAAAGAACTGTGGAGGGCTCCTGTGTTACACCTGATAAAGAAAGTTATTAGTGAGGCTTCAGATAGTCACATAAATTAAAAACACTTGCATCCTCTCTCCTTAATAATAGATGAAGCCTTTAGGATTAAGGTTTTTTAAAAAATGGGGTGGGGGGTGGAATGGGACACAACTGGCAAAGCATTCTGTGTGAGTAAAATGTCCTTTCACATAATTTTACTTGCCCCCAAATTACTTTGGTTTTCCATGTTCCCCCTGTTCTTCCTCCATTCCTGCGTGAGGTGTGGGCAGATGGACGGTAGGCTAAAAACATTTTAGAACTACTCATGTTCTGAAATGAAAGTGAAGATGTAGAGTTTGTTCTTCCAAATTCTTTGATTCTAAAGGTGAAGAAGTGTTTCTGTGGCTGAAATACTGAGTATTTAATTTGTAGCTAATTACCTTTTTAATGAGAATAAAATTTCAACCATTGGTAGGTAAAGAATGTTTGAATGCTCAATTCACGAAGCAAAACTTAGCTTGAAACAAACTTTTTTTTTGTTTTACCCCATGCATTTGATGATACCAGAATATTGTGGCCAGATTACCCTCTCTCCTTTGCTGTGTTGCAAACTGGTGGTGTTTTATGCTAAACTTTTCCCCTTTATTTCCAGGTATAATGGATCCCTCCCTAATGGTGACAGGGGGCGCAGGAAAAGCAGATTTGCCCTTTATAAGCGATCTAAGGCAAGCGGAGTTAAACCCAGCACTGTTCACGTCATCTCTACTCCTCAAGCATCAAAGGTATGTGACACTGGGCAAATCCTGGCTTTTGATGATCCTGAGTGGAGAATAACTCAGGTGTTGCTGCTGATTTACCTTGCTGCCAGTTTATTCTGTGCTTGTAGGATGCTTTTGTTTAATGAAGAGGCTGCGGTGGATTTGCTTTCTGGGGTATATAGCTTTAATCCAGTTACCTGTTCAGAATAGTCTGTAAGCTCAGGTATGAGATAATCTGACCTTTCTGCCCCTGTTCAGAAAGCTGGCTGTCAGTGCTGGCTGAGCCATAGAGTACACAGGGGATAAAAACACAGAGTATTTTAGTTGCTTTCTCACTGGAGTGATTTCCTGCTGTAAAAAATGTTGTGATCCCTTTGGGCCTTTCATTTTTCTTGCTATTAATGATACTGTACAAATTTTTAGTGTGGGTGAAGGAGGAAAAGTTCAGTGTGCTGAAGTTTAGTGTGGATGAAGGAGGAAAAGCAGCAAATGTAATGTATTAACATAGTAACGTATTAAAGTATAGGGCTGTCCAGGTCAGGATTCTGGTGGTGGAATGTTATTTCAGGCTGCAAAAAGTCTTCCAGTCTCTCTTCTCAAAGCCCTTTTCTTAGAAGCAAGGAGTGAGTAGAGATTATGCTAAACTGGAGAGGGAGTTAAGTGGTGGCACTCACACAACAGGATGGTTTGTATGAAATGTACCTCACTGAAATATTTCTTGTGACAGAGAGAGAGAATTTACACCGTGCTCAGAAATGTGTTGTCTGACTTGGACCAAGAGAAGAATGTTGTTTAATACACAGTAGGGGATTGTTTTCTTTTCTAATACACACCATACACAGTATATGCCTATACTTATCAAAATACACAATATCACAGCTTGTTCCCTTTGAACATCATGTAGGGCTTGCCTGCTGCATATAAATGTGGAGCCTTTTGGATTAAAAGTTGCAGTAACTATTTTTCAGTGCTTCTGTTATCAAAATAAAAGGTTTGTGAGTTAAATCTTCCTGATGAAATCAAATCTTCAGAATAGACCTGTAGTGTATGTTTGTAATTCTGGTTTGTTGTTTAAAATGTGACAAATGGGGAAAAAAAGTGTTTTACGTAGTGGATGAAAATATGCGTGTGTTCTCACTGGATGGTCTTAAGCATTTAGACTGCAGATAGTATTTCAGCATTTGAGTTGTAAAATATTTAAACACCTGGCAGACACCACAAGGAACCTGGTTAATGTTCATCTGTGGTGTTACTGTAGTGCAGATAAAAATATGTGTGCTGTACAAATTAGTGCCCTTATAAAGATAACAGAGGATCTGGGACGTTAAAGCCTTTCCTCTGAGCTGAGGATTTGGGTACATGTGTCAAGTTGAATGTATTTTGCACTTTCTCTGAACCCTTAGAAAAGACCTTTTGTGTGTTTGTGCTGCTGTCTGGGGCAGGGCTGGTGGATGTGTGCCAGAACAGTGGTGCAGTGGCTCTCAGTGAGTGCTCTTTCCATGCACAGAAAGGACACTTACATTTTAAAGATGCTGTCATCAGCTTTTCTCACATCTTAGGCACCAGAGCTTGAATTGTTTTACTGAGAATTGTTTCTGCATGTAACTTGTGTAAATGGCTGAAGAAACAGGCTAATAAAGAGTGAGCTGCTTAGCTCTTAGAAAATAATGGGCAACTTGACCTCAAAAGTTTAGTTTTGCTCTCAGTCTTTCAGTCTTGAATTGAAGAAAGATAAACCAGCAGAAACCTGTGCTGCATAGGATGTTAACAAGTTTCCTGCCTTTACATCCTTCATTTTAACTTTTCAGGTACCAATTTTCTGTTTTGTTCTGCTTGTCTGTCACTGTAAACTGAATCTTTGAGTAAAAAGACAAGTGTAGAGTACTGTTGCTTTTTAGGTGGTGGATTTAGCAAGGTGGGAGAAGCTCTGACTGCCTCCATTGGTTTTGTCTCTGACAAAGGGAGGCTTGAATAAGGTGCATGGCTGGGTTTGTGCTGATTGCATTAAGGCAGCAGCTCAAGAACTGTAGCTGTCACCAATTTCAAGTTGGTGTGGCAGCCTGAACACTGCAATAGATGGTAAGAGGATGCTTGTCATGTTCCATTGTCCCTGCTGTGCAGGTGTCAAGGACAGCTGGAGTAGCAATGGCTTCAGTAGTAAATTTAGCTGAGCTAATTGCATATGAATCACTGCCTTTTGTTTTTTCCACTGAGCACTTGTTTTTTGCCACTCTGCCTTCTGAGGTGCTGAAGAAAATTCAGAAATGTTTGGCCTTCTGAGGGTATATGGGTGTATTTAGGGGAAAAGCAATGCATAGGGTAGTAAGTCTCAAATATTTTCAGAGTTGGTGTTGTTAAAATACAGAGGCATCTCTTCAACATTATGCACTGGAGTTTAAAACCTATTTTATTAACTCTGTGCTAAGGCAC
>VZUA01097679.1:14203-31494 GCA_013401035.1 Horornis vulcanius | reverse complement strand
GAAAGAAAATGATTACCCAGTTCACATGGAAAATGGGTAGCTTCAGTGTTTCTTCAGTGGGAATTCAATTCCCTGGAAAAATTCTTAGACTCAGTTTGTGTGGATTGTTTATGACACTGACTTAGCAAAGCTGTGTGTTCAAATCCATTTTTTATTGGAGAGAATAAAATACCCATGGCTCAGTATCAGATGGTGCAATAACTCATTTTCCAGTGAGTTTGAGGATCAATTCCTTTGTCCCTGCAGCCTCTCTTACTCTGCAGGACACTGCCAGGACAAACATTCCCAGGCAGAATAAAGGTATTTGAATACAGATATTTGACCTGAGCATAACAGTACCCATCAGAATCCTCAGGGAAAGCCCCAATGCTTCAATCACCTGAAGAGATTGGTAGCTGTAAGAACTATTTCCTTGTGGAATCATCACTTGGATGATGAAAGATCAGGAAACAGCTCCAGTGATATGCAATGTTTGCAATGATGTTACTGTAGCCAGTAATTATTTGCTGCATTTATTATTTTCCTTAGTCTGACAGCCTTCAGAGAGGTGATTAGTATTGCTTTAGAAATCCTGGCCTCCTTTAGCTTTTACCAGTGAAAAAATATTTTTTTTTATTCCATCCCTCCTGCTGTACCTCCAGTCAATCGTTCAGCATGTCCCTGAGAAGAACCTGCTTTCCTCCTTCCAGCTTAATCAGGCTGCCACTGGCTTGGTTCTTCTTCATGCTGGAGACATCCACAACATCAATTTTCACTTGATCTTGATTTCCACATCACTCAGAGAGCCTGAAAATGTCAAGGTGTCTAAGAGTGCAGTCAGGACTCTGTGACTAAGACTGGCCCTATATTTCTCCATTTTCCACATTGAATGGGCAGTATTTTAGCAGTGCCTTTTCTATTTTGATTCTAAGCCCCCTGTCAGAGGCAATCTCTCTGGGCTGAAGTACAAGAGTGACTTCTTATCTCTGCAGCTCCCGGGACGAGAGGGTATTAGATGAGGACATTTTCTTCCACCATAATAATTCCAAAAGATTTACTTTGATTTGCATGTTTTTAAGAGCTGGCCATCCCCATCAAAAATTCCTCTGGTGATGAATTGTAGCCCTGGGCTCAGTACAGAAAGTGCAGAAAATGCTTTTCCCCAAGAAACTGTCAAGGAAAACTCTCCCTAATGTGACCTCGCCTGTGAGCCTGGATGTACTCCAGCACAGGGGAGCCCTTTGAATCTAAAATGTGTATAAACACAAGTACACAAATCCAGTAGCAATACAGAGCTGAAAAAATGTCAGGACACTGTCTTTGCATTAATAGCTCCAGAGAAGGACAGTTTCTCGTGGCTGCTCTGCCTAAAATGGGAAGCAGTGAGCAAGAGCAGCACTTGGAAGGAGGCACCACGACTGGCTGGAGCCTTGGGCTGTGTGATAGAGCACCAGAGATGCTGACACCCACGGGGCGAACTGAGAGGCTGCCTCCTGCTGCATCCCATCTGATAGGGCTGGTTTGAAAATATCCTTAATTTTCAGTGTTGGAGATAAGGCCTTTTATTTATGAGAGTGAAAATTCCTCTGGCATGGAGAGGAAGCACCTCGGCGTCTGCCCTGAAAGGCATCGAGGTCTCTCTCAGTGCCCTGAGAGGGATTAAATACAAACATCTGCTAAGTCTGCTGCCATGAGAAATCCATCTGGGCTTGTACCTTCCCTTCTTGTGTGCCCACACAGAAAATATACTCCACATTTTAGCAGTGACATTTTTACTCAACGTCAAACAGGATGTAAAATAATAACGCTTAGAAGGGAGAAAAAAAAAAAAACTTCTACGCTTCCGGCTGGCTTTATTCACTGACAGATCTCCCACACTGCAAAATGTAACAAATACTTCCCTTTTGAAAAATTATGTAGATAATGGCCGACTATTAGCACTAATTGTACCCTGTGATGTTTGGGAAAACTCAAAAGTGACTGGAAGAACGGCCAAGGAAAGCTGAGAAATCACTACAACAATTGATTTAATGAAGTGATAAGGTGTATATAATGCTCTCTGCTTGCAAGTGAAAAGACGCCTCTGGCTGGTTTTGATTTGTTGCCAAGAGTAATAAAAGATACAACTAAGGAAATACAAAAGCAATCAAGAATGCAACCTCTCTTCGTGATCATTTTCCTGAAATAAAACACCTTGGGAAATACAGAAACACCAGGCTCAAAGTAAAAAAAATAAAAAACAAACTTGTACATCGGTTTGGATATTGCTGCATGCAGAAAAAGGAACGGGACATGACTTTTCCATACATGGTTATAAATTGCATAATTTAAAATCATTTGACGAAAATCATATGATGAAAATTAAAGATGCTGACAAAAATTGAGCACCAGACACTAAAACCCAGGAACATTAACAGAAATTGTTTTATTTCCTCATGGCAGAGATGAATGACCCCAGGAACTGGAGCTGTACTTCTTGCCTGTTCAGCCGCCCTGTTTTCAAGGCTCACTATTAGTTTTACCAAAAAAAGACAGTTCAAACCCCCAAACATTTTGATTATGCAGATGTTTTTTCTAGCCTAGTTTTGGGGAGAGTACCCTTTTGATTGAATATTATTTGCATTCTCTATTCTCTTTGACTTATTTCCCACAAAGAGGAATTCACAGCACTCCTGGAAATAATTTTGCAACATACAATTTGCAAATTCTGCCACGGGAACAATCACTTCTCATATGTTTTTACACATCTTCCTTTGCCTCTTTTCACACCAGGCCCTAAAATCTCAGAGTAGTCCCTGCCACTATGCCAGAAAAAGCAGCTATAACATTTTTAGCCATTAATTATTTGGCTCATTCAAGTCCTTACATAAAATTCCTATTTCTAGGAATTGCATCTAAAAGTTCATATGTCTGAAACGTTATTAAATATTAATATTGGGAAGGGGAAGACTGTTCTCTCTTCTTCCTCCTCTAAAGTCCTCTTTTGATTTACTGCTTTCTGTAGATCCAAATGTAAATAGTGTCACAGCAAATAAGTGTTTAGTGTCTGTGAAATTTATTCTATTTGGGTTCTTAAGTCTGAGTTATAATGCATATAAATTAGTGGCTAGTGAGTGTTGTTTAATTATCTGGAAGCCTTGTCACTGACAAAGTGACCTGTGCTGGCTTTCTTGCCAGGAGGAATTGAAGTTGTTATGCTAAAGTCTGGACAATTTGATGTAAATATTTACCCACTCAATAGAGGGTAAAGCTAATTCGGCCTCAGAATGTTAACTCCTGGAGATCACACAAGTGCCCATGGGAAGCCAACCTTGAATTCCACAGGGAAGCTTCAGATCCTGCTGTGGTAAATGAAAAGATGCTCGAACAAGGTGATGATAAGGAGAAGTTTGGGCTTGCTCGTAAGCATGCCTGTGATGCCTTCAGTTTTAGCTTTCATGATTGTGTGCTGCCTCGGGGTGCAGTTCTGAGCCTCCTATTAAGTGCTGGTGAGCTCTCTTCACAGAGTTCATTCACAAATCCTTTTCCTGCTGGAGACCAACGACAACTTTCAGGCCCCAAATCATAAACAGTGGACTGAAGGGAGGGACAAGAAGGATGAGGCCTCACAACCTGAAGCTGGAATTGGACAATTAAACTCCAATATGCACATGGACCAAAACTTATAAAAGTGTAAGATCTCGTGACCATTTGTCCATTTTGTGACCATTCTTAGTCCACCTTTGGTGTAGCCCTGGTCAGGCTCTTATCCTGCCCAAGGTGTATCCCAGAGGCTTTTCAATAAATACCTACTTTACAGCTTTGTCCAGTCTCTGTTTCAGGTCAGGTTTCCCAAGGCATCACCTGGGAAAAATGATCAGCACACAAAGAAGGATCCTCCTCTCTGTGCTTCCCTCTCAGTGCCCATCACTGAGTTTTGTCTGGATTCTTTAGTTCTGAGTGAAGGTCAGCACAAAGACATAGATCTTGATGCCCCACAGCCCACCTGAGATGCTCCAAAGTATTCTGCCTGGTTTCTGCCTGGAGGCCCAGGTGTGTCCTGTAAGTCTTCCAGCACGTGGGTGTTCTAGCTAGGCTGGGGTGGCTCACAGGGCATGAGACAAAGGTGTGTGAGCAGCTGAACCAGGTCCTCACTGTCAGCACCTCAGAACAATGACCACTAGCCCAAGGGCTGCAGTTTTGGTCAGTTTGGAGAATTTCTGTCAAAATCAGAGTAGAACAGAAATGGTGATTTTTGCTTTAGAGATTTGGTTCTGCATCCCTCCCCTGAGGCACAATCTGGCACAGTGTTTGATGGGATGAGTGATTTTTAGTACCTTCTTTTTTCTTCTGGGGGTTTGACCGAGTTTGGTGCTCAGGACAGTACTAGATCCATTGGCTTCACCCTGCTCAGAGGGTTTGTCTGGATATCCACTTGTGATCACTGGACCAACCAAGATCTGTCCCACGCTGTCAGTGCTTAACTTCTGGGTAGGAAAGGGCTTTGTGGCCTGTGGACAGTAGGATATCTATTCCTGGACTCCCTGCCCCTCCCCTCCCATCTTGGGGTGCAATATGTAACCAAAAGTGTGTATTCTCTTTCCCCATCTGTTGAAACCAGTTTGGGAGGTGTTTTCTTTATCTCCTGTATAACCCATTCTGCAAAACTCCAGCGGGGGAGGGGGTGGGTGTGTTCTGCTCATGGGCCAGCTGTTAAAACCAGGTGGGGCAGTGTTCCTTATCTCTTTCACCATCCATCCTCCCTACAGGGGATATCTGCTGTTCATAGGCCCTCAGGGCTCGCTGCAGGGCTGATAAAATTGCATCATCCCATTGGGAGATGCTCCACCCAGGGGGAAGAGCTAAGCATTCCTGCCTGGATAAAAGCTGTGATTCAGAACAGCAGCACAGCCTGTTTGCCCTGGATTCCCAGAGGAAGACTGGACCCATCTCACCACCACTGGACTCTTCTCCAGGATCACCTCTGCTCCAGTCGAACCACATCAAGTCAATTGGTTCATCCAATCAAACCAATCAAGTCCAGGAGGAGTTGACTGACAGGGTGTCAGGTTGTACTCTGACTCTGTCAGTGTTTCCAGGATTTTTTTATTTGTTTGTTTTCTTGGTTTTTGTACTACTACATTTGTATTTTTTAATATGCCTAGTAAAGGACTGTTATTCCTATTCCCATATCTTTGCCTGAACACCCCTTAATTGCAACATTACAATAATTCAGAGGGAGAGGGCTTACATTCTCCATTCCAAGGGAAGCTCCAGCTTTCCCTGGCAGACACCTGTCTTTCCAAAACAAGATCCAGGAGTCACCCAGCTCTGCCCTTTGGACCTGCCCCAGGCAGCTCCTGGGCTCTGCAGCACAGCACAGAGCCCTCCAGCACTCACAGGACCACGGGGCAGCTCCTGGGTGAGGTTCTTTGAAAGTACACACCACAAGATTGACCCCCAGGGCCACCCTCTGCATCCTCCCAGGCAGATCTGCTCCCTCAGAGGCAGCAGCCCTGCAAAGTCAGGGTCATCCCTGTCCCCCAGGGAAAGGGGACAGCTGCTGCCTTTGGATCCCCTCTGTTATTTGACCCCTCTGGTCAGTGAACTCCACAGAGATGTGGCTGTTAAGCATGACCAGAAATGATTTACTGCAAACACAGTATAAAGTATTTCTGCTTGCTCCATGTTGTTACCTCCCTGCCACCCATTATTCAGGGTGTATGTAGACATAAGTAAACAATAATCTGCAGCCTGGCCATAGCATGTATTTCACACAGTTATACAGGAATTAGCCTTTCTCAGGAATTCTTGTTGCTACAAGTCAGCCAAAGCCAGGATCCATGCAAAGAAAAGGAAAAAAAAATTGAAGAGAGAAGGGGGAAAGAATCAGATCATTTATTTCAAGAAGAGAAATTAATTCATTGAAAGAAAGAGGTTTAGTTCTAGAAGTAGTGACAGTGTGTAGTGAATCATCACAAACCTGAACAGGAAACTACTGTGAGAATGGCACATGCAGAATAAAGCTGGAAAATTAAGGCCAGACAGGTTCACAGTCTGGCACTCATTCCACATGCTGGTTGAACTTGATGTGCAGAATAAGAGCACCACAGGGTTTGCCAGGACAGGAGTTCCTGAGGAGACATGGTAGGAAAGGCAGCACATCCCACCTGGCATTGCCTTCCAGAGTGCTTTGGGATTCCTGGGTGCATTACCCATGTGCTGGAAGACTTACAGGACACACCTGGGGCTCCAGGCAGAAGCCAGGCAGAATACTTTGGAGCACCTCAGATGGGCTGTGGGGCATCAAGATCTATGTCTTTGTGCTGACCTTCACTCAGAACTAAAGAATCCAGACAAAACTCGGTGATGGGCACTGTGAGGGAAGCACAGAGAGGAGGATCCTTCTTTGTGTGCTGATCATTTTTCCCAGGCATGCTCAGGATCAAGCCCAAACTTCTCCTTGTTCGAGCATCCTTTCATTTACTACAGCAGGATCTGAAGCTTCCCTGTGGAATTTGAGGTTGGCTTCCTCTTGGGCACTTGTGTGATCTCCAGGAGTTCCTGAGGAGATCCTGAGGCCGAATTCGAGTTTGGGTCACTCAGGCTGAGGGTGGGGTGCTCTCAGAAAGGCTGCAGGGCCCCACACAGACAGGACTGACCTTGTTGACCTCTCTGGGGCCACTCAGGGTGTCCATCAGGACAGAACAGAGCCAGGGCTTTCATCTCCATAGTTGCCACTGGGAAAAGCCTAAAGGGATGCTGGAGAGGTAAACCTTAATGTCATTAGACAATGAGCAGGGATGAACTCACATGTTCCTTTAGAAGCACAGGCTTGTCCTCAAAGCTCTCTCTCTCTTTTTTTAATAAAGAAAGAGGGGAACAGAGAAGTTAATTTTGCCTTCACTAGATTACAATATTTATCTGTGCATTTGCTGTCTGATGCTGATCCAGGACCAACACTGTCAAGATGGGGAAAGGATAAGGGAAAGGGTATTTTCTCTTCTAGGACAAAATGTAGGCAGAATTAAAGCAGATCTGCTGAGCTTCAGTTGTTTTCAACTTCTTCCAAGAGAGGAATGCCTCCGCTTCCAATTTCAACTTCCTAAACCAATGATACTTGCAAAGAATTATAGTGAGCCTTTTCCTAGTATTTTTGCTAGAATCCAGTAGTAACTTGAAAAAGAAATGACCTGACAATGCCTATGTATTTGGAATGCCAGAAACTGCTTTGCATGGATTTAAAACCACTCAGACAGCAAGGTGGCTGGCTACACATAGCCCAGAACTGCCACTTGCTGGTCATACATGGCAGAAGTGTCTGTTCAAATTCCAGATAAACACAGCAACAAATAACAGTAAAGGAGCAGGGACAGGTTTTTGGTCCATGTTGAGAAAACACGCCAGTGCTGTTCTTGATTTGGTTCATGTTTGTCCTAAAATGGAAGATGAAGAATGTGCTCAGTAGAAATTTGGGTTTAGGGGTTAATTTTGCTCCCTCATTAATTTTGCAACATAAAACACACTTTTCACAAGACATCAAAATCATAAATTGGCATAACCAGGGACAAGTTAATTTAGCTCTCAGGGAATCTGGCTCCACGTGTCTCAGACTGTCCATTCTGTGACTCTCTCTCTCCCTTTTCCCTTGCTGTTATCTCCCTTCTGTCTCTTGTCGGCTGCAGAAGGGAAACCAAAGGCTCCGACCACCCATGGGGCCTCCTCAGCATCTGCAAAACAAAGGTTCCAAGAGCCAAAAATGCCTTTTCTCCAGCAGTGCCATCTCCTGTGGCTGGGCCCTGTGTTGGCATCAGGGACCAGGTCTGGTGTCAGCCAGGGAATTTCTTTTGAAATGAAGAAGGAAAACATCCTTGCAGTGTTTCTCTCAGCCCGGGTGTTTCCTCTGAGGAATCAGCTACCCTGCCAGATGTACAACAGGAGGATCTTTGGGGGGAGCTGGGGGCTGTGTGTGGGTTTGTGCTCTGTTCAAGACCCAAATGACTCGGGTTGAGCGCCCTCAGCGCTTTATGGGAAAACGGCCACGGCCCACCTTGGCTTTTATGGGAGAGGAAGAATGTGAATCAAAAATTAAATTCACATAACTTTGTGGGTGGCCTCCCCTGCTGTGCAGAATATCTTTGTGTACACTCATGTCTGCCATGACTTTGAGAAAAAGCCCTTTACTTGTATGGCAACAAACTCGTAAGTCGGAGTGTTTACGTTCCTGAGCACTATATCATATTTCCTGACAAAGTTAATGAAACAAATTAAGCAAAACTCCACACAGATTCCTGCGTTCACAGAAAACTTTGCAGAATTCTTGCAGCTCCTGGTTGTGGTGGTAGCTGAGTGCACTGAGCCTTATTTTCCATTTGCTAAAAAATCATAAGCTGCCTGGCCTAGTCTTGATGTTTTTTTTATCTTGAGGAATAGAGGATTAGGATAAAATACCCTTTAAAACTACATCCCACTTCTTTCAGCTGGTCCAAAGTCAGTTTTCAGAGTGACCCAAAGAATTGGTCAGCTTCATGGGACCTGACATGTGTTTAAAGTTAAGAAAATGATTGATGACAGGGCACTTTGAACACACATTTTGCTGACTTGGGTCATCAGGCAAACGAATCACTCAATTCATTGAATGAGAAAGCTGCAAAGCATAAATATACAAGTGTTTGCCATGCTGGGTTATTAATGTGGTGTCCTCCAAAGAGATATCATCTTAGAGTCTTAGAGATGCCAGCGAAATGTGTACAGCAGAGCTCATTCACAGGAAACAGGACTGCACTTCTTCACTTATTTGATATTTCTGACCTGTTTTGAAATGTAAAAACAATGAAGTATCCAGATTTGCAACTAAAGAAAAAGGTTTTATGAAATACAAGTGGATCGTGACTTTGAAGCTGTTTTTTCACACCCATTTAATGCAGCTTTAGAATGGTTACATATTAACTTTTGGAGGCAAGGCACCATGGAAGACATTTCAGCATGGAAATGGAAAAATGTTGCTCAGGAGAAACATCCACATTTACCTAATCATCCTTCTGCAGCCAAAATTTTCTTCAGGAAGGGGCCTCAGGAAGTTCCTCACCCATGGAGTCCTGCTGACTGTAATGGAATGGGCAGATATGAGTAACCAACCCCAGAGTGTAAAGCCAGCTCAGAAACTGGCCTTTTACTATCAAAATTCTTCAGTTTTTCATTTAAGAGTTTCATATTCATGCAAATTTCCTAAGGTATAAAAATTTTCAAGATTAAAACTGTGCGTATAAATTAAGATTATGCCATCAATTGTATACATAGACTATGATTAATATGCTATGCTATTCTTAAAAAAATATAATGTTTTAGATAAAATGGAAGCTGAATATTTGGATCTTAAAATACGGATTTTCAACGATGCCTTACCACAGTTTTCTGTGGATTTTTTAAAATATATATATTCATTACTTAATTTACTTTGTAAAAGTTGAATTTTGCCATATAGCTATTCTTACTCCAAATTCTCCACTCTTTGTCTAACAAAAAATTACCACTCTGCTGAAAATTTGTTGAAAACACCGACCAATATAAAATGACAAGAATATCCTGTCTTTTAAAAATATTCCTCCAAAATCAACCTGCATCTCACAAAAAAAAAAAAAAAAGAAACAATTGGATTCTAAACTATGTATAGTTCTAAAAGCTTACTCTCAAACATCCATTTTTAGAAATACAGAACAATTCCTCCAGCTTTTTAAATAGCTGAGACTTAATACGCCATAAAAATATACTGTAAATATTTCTGTTGCTGGAATGGTGTCTCTGTTACCACAAGGAGTTGCTAGGATATTATCTGTGTCAGGAAGTTTGTTGTGCCTTCATAAAGGAAAACTAACAGTCATTTTGATGCATTATGTAAATAATATCCTGTTTTCTCAACAGATTCCTTTGCAGCAATCAAAAGAAACAAAGCTCCCAGCCTTTGAGCAGATTTCTGTACTGTGTCATCAGCTTCCCTGCAAGAAATAATTCCATTTCTCCTACAGTGATTACAGTAGTAAATAAACCTGTGCCTAACTGAATTCAGTGCTTGAGATCATACTCCAGACACATCTCAGCCTTTCAAAGTCAGAAACAGGAGAAGTGTTTAAAATGTTTAAAATGTTTAAAATAAATCATTTTTGTCACCAAAATTATGTTTAGAAATGACTGCTAAAATGACACCTCTGTTTCACTGATGGTTGTTAAGTATGATGTGTTTAACACAGGAGTAAAGTGATGAAGTTCATCACTGTAAAATTTGGTTGCAAAACTTTTCTGTCCCCTCTGTTTCTGATACCTTAGAAGAACCTGTGATAAAATTAAACATTATTAGAGCATAATAAAAAGAGGAAGTTGTTTTTCTCTTTATGACACAATTGACTCGTCTTTGACGTTTCCAAGGTGGTTTTGCTGTCTTTTTTCCAATATCTGCAGGAAATCACTTCAGTCTAGCTTAACTCTAGGCAAACCACAACTTTGCTGTGCTGAGTTTGGGGTTTGCTGCGCTGAGTTTGGGGTTTGCTGCTTTTTTAGGTGTTGTTTTAAAGGGTCCTTTAATTCTTCCCATTCCTGGGCATTATTTTGTTCTTCGAACAAGGCCTGAATGGAGGTCAAAGCCTCCAAATTATGGCTACAGTTCCTTGTCAGAGAAAACAGCGACGTTGGTCTCTGATTAAAAGTATAGAATAAAAACTGTAGGCCCCAAATCCAACCAAATGTACTTCAGTTTTTTGGAGCTTAGCAAGCCTTTAAGCTCGTGTTCATTGTTTGCATTGCCTGGTGGTGGCCAGAAGCAAAGGCTCTGAGCTGCACCAGAACATTCAGTGCCCTGTTTCTGACCCAGCAGGGCGAGGAAATGTCAGTGTGATTGTGAGAAGGTCTTGGGAGATCTGCAGTGTGAATTCCAGGCACAAGTTATTCAAACAAGCACGGAGCGGATTCGGCACATTCTATTCCAGTTTGACTCGTTACTGGTTTGGGTTTGTGATGGCCACTGAAAAATTGAAAGGATGAAATAAAGTGTTTTCCCCAGAAAATCAAAATGGAACCTGTGGTAAATCTGGTTTTATCCAGCACTGGATTTAAAGCTGAGCAGTAGCACAGTGGACTCATTATATTTGTTCTTCGACAAGGGGAACTGTGAAGAAGAATTAGACATCCTCATAAGATTTTTTTCTCTTAACTATGCAACAGCAAGCTAGGAAAAAAAAAATCCTGAATCAAAATATATGTCCTAAATGGTTTTCAGTTTAATGTCAGGTGTAGAATATTATTCCCGTGTTTTGGCAATATATGACTAATATTGATTGGTAAATTGTAATTATTTGGGTTTTAAAGCCGCAGCACAGGACCCCCTTCAGCAATGAAATAAAGTTAAGGATGAAAAAGAGAGCGATTAATCATTATTTCATCAAAGGGAAAACACTCTAAATTTATTTAGCATTTATTATACTGATATATTTGCAAAAAAAGTTTAGTATGGAGTATTTATTTTGAAATATGCGTAGGAATAAGGATGGAACTCTGAAGTACTCACAGGTCTACAATGCTATTTTTATTCCATTCAACTCTTACATTTTAGTGGGGTGGTAGCAGGATTGGATAAAATATACATACTGCTGTATTTAAGCAAAATATTAAATCACAGACAGGGAAATGAAGTATAAAAATAGGCATTTACAATAACTCAGATGGAAAAACTGTTCACATTTGCAGGGCAGTTTGAACAGTACACATGACCACACCATTACTGTAGCATAGTTCACACAGCATATAACTAATTTTAGCTGAGAATATTAGATAACTATGATTTTCTAAGCCTAAAGGTTTTTAATGAAAACATTTAACTTGAAGAGTTTGAGAACAGAATGTATTTTGAAGGATTGAAGTGAGGCAATAATAAAATCATGCTGATTATGATTTTCAGGGAGTCTAAGCATTTCATCACTGCTAATTCCCACACAGTATCACCCATTACTTTTAAATAAATGGCCTGGTTTTCATGATGTAAAGAATGAAAAATAGAGGAATAACTTGGGGTTTTCTTCAGCTCTCCAGACAGGTGCATTTCAGCTGTTTACCATTTAGCAGCCCTCAGCAACTACTAAATACCAGCCCCCAGCTCTGTTTACCTGATACTCTCCCTCTACCAAGATTGCTCAGCACCTTAATTTTAGTTTAAAAAGTGTGAAATCTTAATCTGAATCCTCCCATTTCTCTAAATGGCTGAAACAAGCATCACAGTTTCTGGTGATACCAATCCCCATTAAAATAAAAAACGGAACTCAGACATCTGCTGAGGGGCAGAAGGACATGACTGGCTTTTTTTGTAGTGGAAGATTGTTGGGGGTTGGCTGCTCCCACCCCCTGGCCCGGGATTGTTCCACCCTTCCAGCTGCTGCTCCCGAGCCAGATCAGACTGCCCCGAGCTTTGTGAGAGCAAAGCCCCTCGAGGGCTTGCCTGGTTCTGTTCACTATTATTGCTGTAATTGTTGTTGTTTGTTTGCACTGTTATAAATACTAGTACAGCACTGTTATCCCTATCCCCATAACTCCGCCTGAAAGCCCCTTTAATTTCCTAAATTATAATAATTTGGAGGGAAGGGATTTGAATTCCACATTTCCTAAGGAGGTCCTGCCCCCTCCTTAGCAGATACCTGTCTTTCAAACCAAGACAAAGATGTGTTGATCTTTTCTGAAAATGAGAATCCACTTAGAGAGCAAAGAGTGTCAGCAAAAACTTGGTTTGTTTTGGTACAGTGTCTGCAGCACAGTGAGAGGGACTGCAGCTCATCATCAGATTAGAAAATTTCCAAAACACAGCTCTGTGCAGTCTTTTTAAATTAAGTAGATACAAATTCTCATTTCCTTAGGGAAATGCACTTAAAAGGAGGTCTCTTTGCAGTGGGAAGAGAAGGGCAGTCTAAGGCTCAGAAGAAGGAGAAGAAGGAATAAAAATTGCCACCTGAGCCTCAGATGGAATTTTCCTGTGTGGAAGTTTGAAGTTAGATTTGTTAAATCACGAGTTTCTCCTTTAGAGCAGAAGGTTTGGCTGTGGGGTAAAAACTTCTGTATTTATGGGATGATTTGAAAATAGGCTCAATGCCAGAATCTCCTTCTGCCCCCACTGGTATGCTTGTAACAATGTTTTAGAGTGAACAACAGGGACTTAATCCAGGAATCCACACCTGGACAACAGTTCTGCCAACATTATAACTTCAGTAAGGAATCCAGACTGGTAATTTTAGCTCATTAATGTAAAATAAAAAAAACTGAGCTGTGTAAAATTCTGATAGCAAAATACAAAAAGAGATTAAAAGTTTATCTAATTTCACATTTTCTCACTGTCTAAAGAGGCAGCTTACCAAAAACAAACAAACAAACAAACAAACAAACAAAAAAAAAAAAACCAAAACCACCAAAAACGTTTAGTAGCATTGCTGAACCTGAATGAGGTTTTGAATTCCAAAGCTGGCTTGTCTTCCAGGCTTGGGAAGAAAGGTGCAAATCAATGAGCAAGTTTTCAACCCTGTTTTCAAAACTCAGTCCTAACCAGCAGATGTAAAAGAGCCTCATGCCAGAGACTCTGCCCGAGTTCCCCCTGCTCCCGGTCCTGCATGTAGATAAATACACTTTGTTAGAGGTCCATGCACCACAGAATTTCAAGTCCAACTGGGCAAGACACAGAAAGGAAGCAAAACTCCTTGTTTTACACGTGGGGAGTGGAAGCCCAGCTAAAGGGCCTGTTTAAGCTCATGCAGGAACCTTGTGCTGCACCTGAGACGTGAACTCCGTTTTCCCAAGCCCTTATCCAAAGCACCTACCTAGTGCCCCACTCATTTTTCAAAATTGAGGATAGTCTTATTGACAGATGGCAATGATGATGCCCAAATAATGACTGGTGTTTCTGAGAAGGTTCAATCTAAGCAGAGCAAGAATAGAGAAAGATACAGGCACAGAGAGATGATAAAATGAATCATGCACTATGTGAATAACAGGAATTAGGTCCTCTGAGTACAACTACCCTGCTGTCCTTTCTTTTTCCCTGCAGCTTTTGCTGTACTTTTGGGATTCCTTGGAGAATCAAGACATGGAAACTCCCATGGACCAGCACTTCAAGTACAGCTTAAGTATCTTGAGTAGCCTGAGCACAAAAAGGCCAGGTTTCTTACAGTTTCATTCTGAATACTGACCTTATTTTATACCCACTTCTACAGATTTAATTACCTTAATTCAGCCCATCTGTACTGTAAAGCAGCTCCCTCATATGCACTGTTTTCTGGAACCTGGGTGTTTTCAAAGCACAGCTCATCTTGTGTGACAGAAGCCATAAAAGCTTTTATTTTAATGCCCTTGGTTAAAGGTCCTAAAACTGGCCAGTCAAGCCTATAGCTTGCCTTGATTTTAGAAATGCTCCTGGATTTTCAAGAGCATCACTTAATTATCAGCTGCTGTTAATAACGGAGAAACATCTTTGGCCAGGATGATGCAGGGTCCTCCCCTGGTGTGGTGGAGCTCCACAGTGAGGGTAGAATTCACCTCCTTGCACTTCTCCCCATCTCCTGGTGATTTCCCAAGTAGCTGGGGACCATCCTAAATGTCACAGCCCTCCAGCCAAAGTTCAGGGAGCATGTCTGGGATGTTGATCTTTCTCTAATTTATATGCAGAGCTCTGCGTGCCTTTATGCACATGTTGAAGGGGAGGGCATGTTATAAGACACACTCCACTGTTCCCACTTCTCCCACTGGCAAGGAGAGGAGGGAGCAGGCACGTGGCAGATGGCAGTCCTGTTGTTAAACGCTGCTGAAGGGCATTGGGATAAAGCAGTGGTAAATGGAGCATAGAAATCCATGGAAAAACTGTACTTCTGCCTCAGAGCCTACCCCACGATAAATCCTGCTTCTGCCACTGACTCACACGCCCAGGCAGAGGCTCTGCAGTCAGAAAATGAGAAAGAAGAGACCTCAGAAGGAAATGTCAGGGCAGTCATTTTCTCATAGGACTCTTCCTGGCAGCTGGAGACAGTGGCTGTGTGACAACACGTTGGAGTTTTGAAGGGGGATTCCTCCGGAACGGAAACATCCCCAGAAGGACAATTTCCCTGACTGTGCTCAGTCCTGTGGGAAACTCTTACCCTATGACGAGTTCTTCTAAACTAGAGGGGATTTATATTTATTCTTAAGTTGTCTTTTATTTTTGGCAACTCCCCCACTGCTGGCTTGACATCTCAGAAACAAGACCCTTCAGATTCTCAGAAGCCAGAAATGCTGCTGACGAAACTAATTCAGAACTGTCCTCATCAGCTCTACTCACTTGATAAAGTTTTCTTTCCATTCAGTTATTCCCTCCTCTGCTAATTCTGGAACGGTTTTTTGTGCACATAAAAGTAATTAAGATCATGCTGCTGGACATACATAATCCAAATTAAGAGAAGAAAAGATCCATCTGCTTAAGCTGATTCTATTTCTAGTTCATGAGGTTCGTATTTTGCATGGTAAGACTTAAGAGACAGGTGCTGAATAAATCTTGTAAAGCAACCAAAATTTGGGGATATAATTCTGAATGTATTTTGTTATTTTTTGGGCTACCTAAGATTTGTGTCTAGAAGATTTTATTCTCTCCCCTAAATTTCAGTCATAATTTATCTCAGCTATGGCTGTAATGGGGCATTGAGCTGGTTGTTATAGGGTTTTTTTTTCCCTTCCCCTGCCGATGTTGCAACCTCAGAATGAGCCTGGATTCATTTCTAATTGCACAGCTTCACGAGAAAGAACAGACTTGCCAGTTTGCCCAGTGTCTCCAGTGATATTTCTTAATTCCATTAATCCCTGGAACTCTATTAATGTGAAGTGTACTCATGTAATACATGGCCATTCTGCTGATTATGTGCAGTGCATGGAGAGACTTTGATCAATATTTTCGTTTTACTGGTTGTTCCCATTTGGCAGGAACTATGAAGGGTAAAATCTGCCTCTCCTGGATGGAGAGATTCCACACACTGATACTTTTCCAGACATTCCAAACAGAAGCACAACCTAATATTTTGCTAGATTTTGTTCTCCACTTGACCCATAAGTCCTTCAGTTTCCACCCAAGGGTGAGAATTTGGTGACTGCAGGTGTTAAATTCCCCACCAGTCTATTTAGTTGCATTCAGTACCAGCTACAGGAAAAGCTGACAGAAAAATTAAAGCATTATTTTAAAATATTTAGTTTAATTCTCTCCAGAGTGATAAGGGTAGGCTAGGTGCTCAGAGTTTAGATTTCAAATTTATTCTAATGGACAGGTAGTCTGAATTATTTTGTTACTGATTGTGTTTTCTAATGCCTGTGAGTAGCAAAGAACAATTAAAACAAGTCAATATCATTGAACCCTCCTTTCTACTGGAGTTGGACTTGGAAAAACAATGCTCAATTTTGAATTTTCAAAAGGTTAAAGATGACTTCTGTTTCATTTTTAAAGTTGCTGGATTTTTGTTTTGTTTGCAACAATCTTGACTTACGTGCCTGCAGTGCCAGGCACTTACAGAGGCACCTAATGTCTCATACTAAAAACCTCTTGGTAGATCTGATCCCCAAAAACCACCCAAAACTGGGAGTTTTAATGGAAAAGACTCTTTCACTCGGTCAGAGCATGCCAGAATGTCTCTGTTTGGGGTGATCCCAGATCGTCTGTGAGAGGGGGTGAAAAAAGGGAGTAAATTTCAATGCAGTGCAGGGATCTGAAGACTGTGAAGTTTCTCCTTTTACAGTGAATTTACACAGGTCGACCCCCCCTCCCAGCCTTATTTTGTGTTGTAAAAATCCTGGTGCATTGTTACAGCACCTCTGCTCCCAGCACAGCACACTCTGCTTTGCATGGAACTTGGATGGGCAGAGTCTATTTGGGCAAATCATCTCTCCTCAGTCTTCCACAATTATTCTTTCTGTGCTCCACTTCTACATCTAAAACGTTTAGGAGTTGCTCATCTAAAGACATTCCTACTTTTTGATAATTTAGCACCTCTTGGAAGCAGAGTTGCCACCTAACTGCTGGGCAAGCAGTGGCAAGTGTGGTGTGAGGTCAGCTCCCTCCTCCTGAAGAAATGCCATTAATATGTGGGGGAGTGAGGTGGTGATTCACACCTGAGCGCTGTGAGCCAGCACAAAGCTTTTAAATGCTAAGTTTGGGCTAAGATTGCAACAGATAACCAACCTGGAAGATGGGATGCAGAGCAATGTGAGAATTCTGACACAGACTAGACTTCCAGTCACTGAATATTGTGTAATCTGAGATAAATAGAAATCTTTGTTGTGAAGCTCAAAAAAAAAAA
>VZUA01097676.1:10031-27826 GCA_013401035.1 Horornis vulcanius | reverse complement strand
TTTTTGACTATTGGTCTTTTCTTTGGTGGGTGCAAATTTGCTGAGAACAATGTCCAGTGGCTCTCCTGTGACTGTCCTCTCTGTCACACCTGTCCCCTGCACCCCAGACTGCAGCTCTGACCAGTCATTTGGAAGACTGCAATAAGTTTATGCAGTAGGAATGTAATGTTTTGTAGAGAGTGATGTCTACATAGCCACAATCTTTACCTGGCTAACTCATATGAGAATCTCTCTGCCTGCTACCATTAGACAAACTGAAGGGTGCAAAATGAATAGACCCAAAAAACAGTGGACATACAAAAACATGAGTGAAAGACTTGCAGTGTCAGCAGAGAATATTCAGCCCAGAAGGCAGTACTTCCCACAGGTTCCCAAGTTGAGTGCTAAGTACCCTCTCCTCCCTGATGTAACAGCCTGCTCAGAGCATCAGAACTTTGAACCTCAAAACTCTATGCTCAGTCAAGGCCCACAGGCAAATGTAACTCAGGCAAATGTGGGTTTTCGAGTGAGTATTATTCTTCTGTGAGGTTTTTGCTCCCCCTAGGAGAGAGTATGGATGAACAAAATCGATCAGGATTCAGGCTAATCTGTTACAAGTCCTACCCAACTGCTCCTTCCTTTCCTTCATATGGCTTCCTCTGCTACAGCATCTGACAACCAAATATCCTTTTTTAACTGTCTGAGACTACTCTTCCAAGATAAGTTCTGTTGTTCCCTCTAACAGATGGGAACTGAGATCTCTGGAAGTGGGCTTAGGTGCTGCAATGCTGAAAGTTCCAAGGCTCTTGTAAGGTACCTGGATCTCAGACAGGAATTTGCTGCCCAGAAATGCCTGAGCATTGTGTGAGGAAGTCAAGCATCTCCAAATAGGATTGACAACAGTTCATTATATTGAGCAGTGTATCTTAGGAGCTACCTATGATAGCTATCAGGAAATGCTAAAAAGAAAGGTTTAGATAAGCTCCAACTTTCTTTCTCCAGGCTCATGGTAAGAACACAAATTCCCTCCAAAATAAAATATCTATGTCAGAAAAGCATTTTGCATCTGGAGTCTCAAGAGACAATCTCACAGATAAGACAAGGAAGACATGGATTTACGTCCTCCTCCACAAAAGGACCTCAGTGGTTTGGGATGAGTGCCTGCTACAGCAGGACTGGATTGCAGTAGCTTAGGAAACTTAGCAACTGAAATCTGAACTTCTGAGGGCTTACCTAAAAGTTTAGTGGCTCACACTCTTAGACTGATATTGAGGATAAAAGAACCTGTAACCTGGTGTAAGAGTCAGTGGCAGTGATAAAATTTGGTGTTTCTGGGTGTGCGTGATTTGGTGTTTCTGGGCACAATGCTACACAGAACAACCAGAATGGATTGAAGTGAGTGGTGTAAGACCAGCAAGGGTCTACTACCCTGACTGATGTCCGTTATACCAGGTAGATTTTTCTGAGCAAATTGTAAGAGCAGTGACACACACAGAGCCCCTGCCATGTCAGCACTGAAACAGGCAGGGTCCCGGGCTGTGTGGCACCAAGCTGTCCACCAGAGACAGAGAGAACGAGGAATTTCACAGGTCTCATTTCATAAAACTGCTCTCTGTTAATGGGGTTGGTTTGCTTCCAGATGCTTTCGAGTATAAGACTAATTGACTAAATAACAAAAGGTGCATAGATGAAATGTAGAGGTGAAAAATATCAGTATAGTTCATGCTGCACCAATTAATGTGAACACACGGTCCACAACGCAGGGCTTAACACTGGCTGAAGATAGGCACACCTCTGTAAACTCATGTTGGGGATCTATCTCCAGGTAATTCCCCTCCTTAACTATCAATATAAAGTGCAATGAGATATATGAAAGTACTTCTCATGTCCAAATAGATTCTTGGTGGCTAGATAAAGGTTAAAACTCCTGTTGGCTAATTGCCTCGATTTAATACTGTTAGCAGAGGCATTTATAGTTTTAAAACCCTTTTTATGATGTCTAAGTAATTGCATCAATTTGGCAACCATCTACTTAATTTTAAACAGCTTTAACAGAATGCCTACAGTTGAAAACAATTCTTGTCAGTGCTTACATAAATTGGCTCATTTTAACTGGTTTTTTTGGTTTTTTTTTTTTTTTTGTATAAGGGGGCAATTTGAACAATTACTCTGCACTGAAAACAGCTTTTGTCACTGCTAAATTGAGCCACTCAAACTGTTATTTACATGTGCTATAAAATTTTATTTACTGCCAAAGGAATTCTCCTGCAATTGAATTTTCATTGTGATTTTGTTTAGACTGAAATGGTTAATTTATTGACTTCCATTATGCCCTCATAGCTGGCAAAAAAGTGACCAAAACCTGACGTATTAAAATACTTATTAAAATTAGTCTCCATCTAGCATTACTCAGGTTAAAAAACAACAACAACAACAACAAAAACACCTTTATTCACTTCCAGTATTAAAAGGACTTTTATTGAAAGGTGAAAGAGTCACTCACTGATTGAGTTTTCTTCATCTTCCATCTCAAAGCCCAGCTTCTCTCAGCATTTTGTAGCTGTTTCTATTACACAGTATATCCTTACATGCCAAAGCAACTGTAGATGCAGCAAACAATCCCAGAAAAGACACAAAACATCCACTGCTGATTAGCAACCAGCTAGTTTGTGAGAAAAGACAGCCAGGGCATTACTGATGTCAGTTATGTCACGGGTATCTCTCACTTCCATGAATTCAAGCGGTTGTCAGAAGTACCAGCTTTGGTGAGTTTAGGCTTATTTGACCAGATAAAGATGTGACCCAGGCTGTGTTTCCTGCTCTGCCCTTTCAGCCTGCTTTATGGGTCAGTAGAGAGCTCACCTGAGATGAATGGTTTGTCCTCTGACCACTTGCAAAGTCAGAAGGAGTCAGACCGTGTAACTCACAGAGGGGCTGTACACAGGGGCCTGCCCGCCCATGGAATGGACATTTGTCTGATCAGGAGTTATTTTTGTCTGACCTCAGGGCTGGTGGTGAATTGGTAATTCACAAAGTGAAAGGTCTTAATGAAAAGAGGGACTGCAGTGTCTGTTTGACATTTTAAAATGCCAACTAGTCTTCACCAGAGCAATGCAAAATGATCATACTTGGTTCAGTGGCAGAGTTGGGATTTCCTGGGCATTCCAGCAACCTCACTCCCCCTACAACAAGGACATCATTGCTTTTTCTGGACAACGATGGGAGGAAAGTTTGGTGTGCCTTGGGCCACAAGGGTGGGTGAATTGAGTGGGACCGCTACAGGCCCCGTTCCATCTGATTTTCTCTGATGATTCTTCAGATTACTCAACCTCCATCCTCTGTATCCCTGTCTCTTTCAACTTTTCCTCAGTTCTAGGAGTCCATTACCCACTTTACCCTGGCTGTGCTGTAGCCCAGCACACACATCCTCCACCTCCTCTGCTTCTGGCTGGCAGTTCCTCAGTTTGTTTCTTGCAGACCTTCAGGCTCTCTCATTGGTTTTCTAATCACACACACAATGTTTTCACTCATATTATAGGTGCAGCTTGTGGAGGGTATTGTCAAGGTCCTTTGTCCTCATCTTCTCAAGGCTGCTGTCTCAGGATTTCACTGCAAATTAACTACAGATCTCTGTTTGTTTTCTTCAGTGCTATGGTATGAATGATTCTCTTGTGCTAATGGCAGAACTGTCGCAGGCAGAAGAATCTGTTGTGTTTACTCAACAGCAGTGGTAGCAAATTGCTATTATTCTGGCCAATTTTACATTCCTTTAATGCCATTATTTCTTTTGCTTCCAGAATCCCAAATGCTTTTTATTTTGGTTCCAAAAACTTATTTGACTTTTTGTTTGTTTGTTTGGTTGGGTTTTTTTTGTTGTTGTTGTTTTTTTCTGTTTTTGCAATTGTGGCAATCAGAAAATTCAGATGCCCTCTCTTCCTTGCAGTTGAAATGGCTACACCTCTTTCCCTTGTGCCTGCCTATGCCCACTCACTAGCAGGTACCCAGAGACAGGTAGTTATATATACAACAACCTAATGGCTTGCTCAACACATCTGGGCATTTTCAAATGAGTCAGAATGTTGTAAGTGGGCTGTTTTATTGCTAAATCTCTGTTTACTAACAGATCAGACCTCAGTCTTTAGCTGTGTTACTCGTTAAAAAGATGTTCTCTTTATAGTCATCCACAGAAGCCACCCTGCACCCCAGAGAGAAGCTAGTTAGCATGGTAAACCAGAGCATTAATTCTGAGTCCTTAAATTTTTTTGCAGTTCTAGACTTCTCCCTAATTTGCTTAAATTCTGATGCATATTTGGTGATCCTTCCTATACATCACATCTGCAGATATTGTACAGATTCCCTGTGCAGCATACGTATAGATCCTCTAAAAATAGAATATCATCCTGTAATTCAAAGTCTGAACCATGATATCCCTGAGTAAACAGGGGGCGTGTGGGCACTCTTGACATTAGCCACTTTGGAGTGCTTACCTTTATAGTTTAGCACTATCAGAGTATTTCTTTGTCTTGTATGATTAGATTAATGCAGATAAGACTCTGGACATGTTTTTATTATGAGGCGATGTGGTTATTTAAAATCTTTAGATCTTTTGTAGATTGGTGGTTTAAATATTTGTAGCAGATGCACCATTTCCAGTCTTGGCAGTTGAGCATGGAGCCCTTGTCAGAGTCATGAGGCTGCATTTCAAAAACTGCAGATAGCTGAGTGATGGGAAATGAAGGACTTTGATTATTGAATGGTTTCTCTGTAAGCATTTCCATTTGGAGAATCTATATTTGAATGCCACTTTAGTCAAACAGGTAATCTAAGAATATCTTGGAAAATTCAGATAGGCTCTGAAAAGCCCATAGTACAGGGCAAAAAAAGTTACAGGAATAGAAGTCCTCTCTATGTCCTTTTCATACTATCTTTAAATGGTAAATTTTTTCACATCTGCATGAATGGATTTTAATTAAATGTATTCATAAATAGAACACTGAGATGACACATTTTGTTGCAAATACAATCTGTCAGCAAACAGCATCTGGAAGAGATGGTGCTCTGTCAGCTAAAGCAGATAAAGGAAGACTGAGCCCACCCCTGTTCTCTGAAGATGATCCTTGTGGACCTTTATTTCTCACAGTTGCAATGCAGGATTGATCTCTAATCATACAGCCACCCTGACTGTTTCCAGTAACAAATTTATGATCCTCAGCCCATGTCAAAAACTGCTCCAAGACACTGTACATCTATAAGCATCCAACAGCAGAGGTAGGAATCCTATTCTTCCTTCATTGCCCACTAGAAATATCTTCATGGCAAATAAAAGAAGGTGCAGATCTGTGCCAACAAAAAAACCAGTGCGGGCATCTGTTGTGAGCCTACTCACATTTTAACATCATGGGCACCTGTTAAAGCAAAGGATAATTTTGAATAATAAATTTGAACAAATTAAAGGGTGGCACAAAAGAAGGACAGGCTGTCTGCCAGTAACATCACTGACTGCCATACTGCGCACACACAGCCACCTGCCATGTATGATGGGGTTGTTTTAAGCTGTGCCAAAAGCAACTTTTTTTCAATTTCTTTTTTTTTATATTCTTTCATGCAATAATTTCCTTTTACTGACTGCTTTAAATTATCTCCAAAATGTAGAGCCAACCACTGGAGGGTCATTAATTCTGAAGCACAAATACTTCAGTGAGATATTTTCCTCAGTTAACATGTCTAAGACAAAGTCAGTTCACATATCAGTGGCTGTAGGCACTCACCTTGGTGCCTGGTGTGATCAAAAGTGCACATTATCACAACAAGGCTTGCAAAGTGAGGTCTCTGAACCCTACTGCCCTGCAATAAGAGCACACCACATATGCATGAGTATGGGAGAAGGGAAGAAAAGTATAAAAATGGATCCAGCTGGAGTCTGGCAGGGTTTTGTCACAGATACTAAGAAACCACAAGTGACATAAGGGTTTCAGAGCTTACTTTGGTAATAAAATAACTGCAGCTTTCGGTAGCTGTACTTAATTAGCACAAGGTGACATAAGCAATAGGTATACATTTTCCAGGAGACATCTAGGCACACCAACTGTTTTGTGTTATACTAAATCTGAGAGGAAGCTGTCTAGACTCAGTGTTGCACTCCTGCACTAAGAAAAAAACAAGGCTCTTCTTGAAATCTGTCTACTCTTCACCAGTTCCTCTCTTCCCAAGACAGTGAGTTTATTTATTATCAGTGCTCACCTCTTCTTAAAAACAGTTTCTCTCTCCTAAATCCTTTCAGACTTTACTCACCTGGCCAGTTTTTTAGAATCCCTTTTCTTAACAAAACAAAGCAATAACAAAAATTAATTTTTGTAAACTCAAATACATCATATATCCAGGCCTTGAAAATATTGTCATATGATTTTAAAAGCATATACAAATAAAAACCAAAGCCAAATACATAGTGAAGGGATGGGAGATCTCACTCTGTTGTCAGTGTCCAGAGAGACGAAACATAATCCCTAAGACTGTGATGTATTTTAATGAAGAGCAGTTCTGAACACTTATAATGCTTGACTCCTAGTCCTTTATTAGTCTTTTGTTATCCACCTGGAGTGCTAATTACTTGCAACATTACCTTGTTTCTTAAATAATTTCAGCTTCTCTGTCTCAGAATATATTCTTAAACAAAAAGAAGCAGAAAAAGCAAAAGTGGGAACACTGAGGAACACATGGGAGTGGTTATGTGTGGTTATGTTGTCTTCATCCTTGAAGTGTGGCAGAGTGCGACAGTGCTCGAGTAAAATGCAAGAGTATGTGCTGTAACTTTGATATGCATCACTGCTTAGGCCCCGCATTGCAGAGCTACTGACTACATGAAAATGCTGAACTCAGCTACAAATTCAGTATTTATGAAAGCTCAGAATGTATTCTTATTCCTAGATATCTAGGCATATCCTCGGGGAAATGGTATGTTTTTTATATCCTATGTCCATCTGGTGAGCTGCCAATTAAGCTTCTGGTTTCTATTAACAATTGCTAAGTGGCATATGTGATGTTTCTCATGGAAAAGATTGCAGCAAATACAGCCTGAACAGACTGGTTCCTTTCCACAAATTTTACATTCTGCCAGAAGCCACAGATTTGCAATCATATATTTCTGTTGTCTTTCATTAAAGGCACAAAAGAGATGTAGTGGAACAAAACTTGCTTTGGGCATTAACAGAAGGGCACAGCACAGACAAGCTGAGGGGTTTGAAGGAGTTCAGTCCAATGCAGGCATCAGCATAATCAGAGGCACATCAGTTTCTTGATGTATACAAAACTACACAACTTCCATGCAGAGAGTTGTCATTTCCCTTTCAGAGCTGGAGAACACCCCCACAGTGAACCTTAGCTGGATTCCACCCTACCCCAAGCATACATCGAAACTAAGCTCATCTTAGAATCAGGCAACTGTCCTTTTATATGTAGTGCAAGCTGTGCAGGAAACATGCTTCAAATGCACAACAGACAAGACAAGACAGCTCTGAACACCTCCAGAGAGCAATTTAGGGAGCCTAAATTAGGAGCTTGCATCTCTCAACTTCTCAGTGTATGCAAGGACTCTAAGGGCCACTTGTCCCTGCACAGCTGAGCAGGCAGCCAGCTTGAGCCGATCAATACCAGCACTTAGCACAGGCTCTCAGCCCTGCTCTTGCATCTGAAACACAGCAGTGCTGCTGCCTGTCTTCCTGCACGGCAGCCTGCCCTCCAGGGACCCCTGCCAAGTGAGATCCAGCCCTGAATGTGGGCTGTCCACAGCCTGGAAGTGTTGCTGCCCAAGCTCCCTGCTCCAGGGAGGGTAGCCATGCATCAGAAGAGGAACAATTCACGTGGGAACACTCCTCCATTTCCCTTCTCAGTTCAGACCACTATAAAGTTGGGCAACATATGGTTTGACTGGGAGAATGGTAGCTTGAGAAAATCTGATTTTTACCTAGAGGATTATGCTCCTATTAGAAGATGGCAAAGTCATGCAATATCTTTGGGTTATTTCTACTTTTTGTCATACAGATATCAGATGCATAAACAATCCTATGGGTGGGTAGGACTGACTGGCAAGCATAGGCATCAAGAACCCTTTCACATCCACTTGTTTCTGCCTGATAGTTTGATAATATTCCTCAACATGCAACATGACTTCATTAGATGTATATTTGCGGTATCTGGGACTCTGTGTCTAAGTAGTTCTTTCTTTGTTTCTGTTGTGGTACAGCAAGACCAGTAAGAGCAAACAAATCTGAGGAAAATAGAGAACCTTGGCTTTACAATCAACAGTAGATGAGGCAAAGGCCCCCTAAATTCTACTTTATCAGCAGCTATTATAAAACTAGTGAGTGAAAACACATTTTTCCTAGTCCGACCATTGTGGTTCTACTATTGAAGAGATTATCCCAATAAATGGGCACAGAAAAGGAAGCCAATACTTCGTTCCTTTTTCCCAGACTTCCATAGCATTGTGTTCTTCCCTTTGCCACAGAGTAAAAAGAAATTCAGCTCTTTCAGAGACTACATTGGCTTTGTTTTCCTTTTGTACACTTTATTGCCAAAGAAAAACATCAAGTTTTAGCAGAAGATGCTCTCTGTTTAACTTGTAGTTCTAACATTTCTCTGGAAATATTTCTGAATGCAATAAAGCTTTTGACTTGGCTTTTTAGAAGTTCCACTGAAGATGGAATTGAAAAGAAAGCCACTTTGATTAAACCAACAGTTGCTCTCTTAAGATTACTGCTGTTAAAGAGAGAGACAAAAAAAAATCCAGCTGTGATTATCACAGAGGAACACAGATGGATAGCCAGTCCTTGCTTAAAAAGCAAAGATGCAAAATAATATTTTCTGGGCAAATTTTCAGCATCATGTGAAAAGGAATCTGATTGCTTTTCACTGGAAAATCAGTGGAGGATTATATCTATCTCGATCTATTGATCAATCTATCAATAGATAGATGTTTAGAAGTCTACAGAGTGGCAAAAACTTACTAGAGAACCTGACTGACTTATCTAATTATATAAAAATGCATTTAAAACTTTAATAATTGCTTTATTATTATAATAAAACTGAAGATCATTTATCCTTGCAGTTCTTTAATGATATTATTTACATAATTAATGGCAAACTGATGAACTTTGCTGTATACATTTTTGAACTCAGATTTCTCCCTTCTTGTAATATTAACTTAGAGTTACTGACTCCTCAAAGAAGGCAGAAAAGTTACTTACACACAGGATTTTATAATATCATGTCTGTTATTACTGGCATTGCCAGTTAATCTCAGCCAAAATTAACAGTGGTATATACTGTATTTTCTGTATTGGAGCTCAAGTTTTTGGAAACCTGGACGACTCAAGTCCTATCTTCTAACTTTAATTATTCTATAAAATACTAGTTTATATGAATTAATTGTAAAGAGCAGCTTAGGTTTTGTTTCAACACCTACAGACTGAAGTACAGATTAAAGAAAAAGGGGGCATGCTGATACTTCAATAAAAGTCAAAATTCCAGCAGCATTTCTGACAATGATAGACTAGCTGATTTTATATCATAGTCTGAGTACTAGACATACCCAACAGGAGAATTGTTTTTTCTTCCTAGTTAATTAGCTGTGGAAGACAGGAAACATTTTTTTATATACATGGAAGACTAACTGAAGATGTTTCCCAGATGGAAGCTTCTCTAATTCCCTGATGTCTCTTAGTTACTGGCAACTTGTCCATTTTCCATTTTAGAGCAATTTTATGTCTTCCCACTCACAGCAAAGAACTGATCTCATTTTGACACAGATTATTAAAGATGTCGTGGATGAAATCCTGGCTTTATGGAAGTCAGCAGATATTTTGCCAGTGATTTAAGCAGAGTCAGGATATTACCTGGTTGTCTATAATGCCTGGAGCTTTACAGTAAAACTAAAGTTGTTTATTTCTCCCACTAGAGATAAATCTGCTGCCCCACTCAACATTACAGGTCTTTGAACCACTCAGTAGCTTTTGAGATAAAGCCTCCCATGACAGGAGGGAGACGTCCAGGTTTTTAAGGGTCCTCACATAACACACCATTAGTTTGTGGAACTTAATCTTAGGAGGCTTTGTTGAACTTAAGAAATCACTGAAAAATTAAAGAGTTAGTTAAAACATAATAGTTTCAGTTAAATATGAAAACGTTCACAACTTCTAAGTTTTCAGGTTGTGGATTACAAAGAATATTTTCAAGAGTTATTTGATCGCAGTATAATGCTATGATTATGATATGGTTCTCATTATTATTCCTAAAAATATATTTTAAACTTCTGCTCTGATAAAAGCATAAGGAGATACAAAAGCTTTTGACCTGTAGGGGAAATCATCAAGTAGAGGCACTTGGAAGATGACTGACTGAAGCAACAAAAGAAATTACTCCTAAGACAGCTGGGATCTCATCACAGTCTACACCTTTCTCATGAGGGGAAGAGAAGGGGCAGGCACTGATCTCTTCTCTGTGGTAATCAGCAGCAGGACCTGAGGGAACGGCCTGAAGTTGTGTCAGGGGAGGTTTAGATTGGATATTAGAAAAAGGTTCTTCCCCCAGAGGATGGCTGGGCACTGGAATAGGCTCCCCTGGGCCGTGCTCACAGCACCAGCCTGACAGACCTCAAGAAGTGTTTGGACAATGCTCTCAGGTACAGGGTGTGACTTTTTGGGATGGTGTTGTGCAGGACCAGGAGCTGGACTGGATGGTCCTTGTGGGGCTCTTTCAACTCAGCATGTTCTGTTATTTTGTGATTCCTCAGTCTCTTAATGAGACTGAATATCTCCAGCAAGATTCCCAGGACTAAACTTGCTGAGACCCTGATAACAGCTCTCATGACCACGCAACTTTCAAGACTGATACAAGTTAGTATTTCCCTCTATCTTGTAAACATCTGTGAGCCTGGCTCAGAGTACCTACTATGCTCAACATCATACAGGCAGGTAACAGAGAGCTAATGTCATCTTTCAGTATCAGCACGAGAGCCTGCTTGGACTGGACACAGGACACATTAATNCGGCTGTTCATCCCAGCTAGCATCTTACAGGTTCCATAGTGACTGTGGTGTGCCTCAGAAGCTGCTGCTGCACATGAGCAGATAAATCACCCCATTCATTCCATCTGTGCAGGCAGACAGTTGTTGCTGTGCCATATGTTCAAAGACTCTGGCAGGATTTTGCTGTGCATGTCATATAACCAGCCTCTGCACATATAGTACCTCTCTGGGATGTTGGAGACCTCTCCAGAAGTATTGCTCTCATGTCCTCTAAGATCCTGAATGTAGTCTATTCAGAAATTTTGCAGGTCTCCAGGGTAGAAAGCTGAATTTTAAAAAAGAAATGGAATTTAACAGAAAAAGGAATCTTTGTCCAACTTCTTACATCGTTTTATCATACAATAGGTAGAGGGAAGGTTGTAGCTTGAACACATCAATGATTGTAGTCTGCAAGATATTAATAAAGTAGTTACCCAACACTTTTATTTGCATTTACCCAGCATGGGCTAGAGATATTCTAAATTACCAATTTTGTCTGAAGTGGCTTGAGCAGAGACAGTACTGATCCATCCCAAACCTGTGGGGCCTTTCATTCTGTTACACTAGAAGTGCCAGCAGGGTCTGCCTGGTACTTACTTTACGAAGTCTGTCTTGCAATCAGTGACATCCTACACCAAACCTGTGTGTCTCTGTCACACTGCAAACAAAGTCACTCTATTGCAAGCTGTTCCCTCTCTTTGGATACTGCATGATCCTGTCTGTTCGTGTTGCAAGGGATAATTTCATTTTATTAAGGTATTAGGTAAAAGCCACCATTCTAAGATTATCTATTAAAAAACAATAGTGTTTTTAAGGAACAGTGAAGAACTAAGAAAGTCTCTTCTTTCCTTGCATTTATCCAATTCAGTTAAAATAAGAACAGACTTTCCATGGAGTAAACAGCATTCAGCTATTTCTCAGTAGCTCCCAAACTATGGAGTGATGGTTGCTGTTCTTTTCAGTCAAGAGGCAGCATTTCAGCAAACTTACTGCTCTGACCAGTAATGAACATAGCATTCACTCTAGCACTTGGCCAAGCAGGTTCCAGGAAAGCCTACAGGAAGAGAAAGAAACAAAAGTAAAAAAGCAGCCCCAAAACTTACCAGTGATTTATGTTGGTTTAAATAGATTTGTCTTCTTGCAATCCCTTGAATTCAGCTCAGGATCTGTCATATGCACAAAGAGAATGGAGAATATAACTATTATTCTCAGAAGAGATTGGTGAAGGTACATCAGCTGGTGGCAAACAGAACATGTGATTGATTCTGGATAACCAATTTATCTTTCTGCCACTTAACCCTCTTAGCTTGCAAATATATAGCTGTAGTATCCATCCTGAATGCTTACTCCATTATCAAAAGCATTATCAAAAGTTTGCCTTGAGCAGCTTCTGCATTCTGACACCAATATGTATATATCTCAAAATACCTTAGTTTACTTTTCCTCTCCTGAGAGGAGAATGGGGAGCACATTGTATTGCTTACTGTTTTTGGCACAGTGCCCTTCTGAGGAGAACTTCTTCTAATTAAGTTCTATATTATAATTCTTAAATATTCAGCTTGTAAAAGAGATTAGAAAAGAAAAACAAGCAATACAACTAGCAGTGTGCTTCATTTCTCTGCAAAAGAATATACAATGAGTTTTCCTTCATTCACTGTCTCTACATGTAACCTCAGATAGAGTTAACTAGTGGTAAAAATATTTTTGGTACATACATATCCCCCCGCCACCCCAAAGCTACCTATTTCCGCAATATCTAGGCCAGCAGTTTAATAAAATGTCTCCAGGTGACAAAGAAAAGAAATTTCTCCCAGAGACAGAAAGGAGTTCTTGGCTATATCAACTCCAAGTTATGTATGTTAAAAGGATCACCACTTGTTGCAAGAGATTGAATTGAGATTAGCAACCTGTGCAGCTATGTAAAGAACAGTCCATCACTCTTAAACCCTTCCCAACCAAGAGCAATGCTGTAGGGAGTCAAAGAGTGGCTAGGTTTCCCAATGTCCTGTTTCAAAAGATGACAATGTATGCAGGAAAGGGATGCCTTGACATTTGAAAGTGACTTTAAAAATAGCAAGATGACATCTTTAAAAATAGCTTTATTTCATAATATGATCTCATATCTCTTAATGTGAAAGCAAAAAAAAAAAAAAGCTTACTTGCTAAACACAAGGCAGAAGACACATTTGCAAAATACAAAGCCACAAATGTGCAGAAATGAAAGTAAATGAGCATTTATCCGTAACAGTTCTCCCACACTTGAGGAAGGAATTTAGCAAGTTATCTAATGCTGATAGGTTTTTACCAAAATAACCCTTCACACTGTGCTGTGAAAAGCTCAAACATCAGGTCAAAGCTCATTAATACATTATATCATATATTTAAATAAAAAGTGCGTCGCCTATCATACTATATAGGCATGTTTACACATGCATGTGTGTGCACCTACACATGTATCTTGTACATATATTCTGTTACATTAGATTGAGAGCAGATAAAACAGTGAACCAACTACCTTATAGCCTTCAGGGTGAGCTGTTCCTGGCTTTGAGGGGCAAGAGGCAATGAAGTGGTTTTCCTCAGTTCTCCTCCCTTTCCCTCCCTTTTGCTTCATTCTCTTCATACACAGACCCTGTTCAATATCAATATCTTCAGAGAAATTCACCATGCATCTCACTTCATCAAGAAGGCTACCTCCTGCCAACTGCCTCTCATCTTCAGGAAGTAGCTGATGGTTCCATTCCCAGAAGGAAGGAAAAAGACCTAGGATTAATTACTCACCAGCTAAGTGCAGAAAACAGATTTTCCATTACACATCTATCATATCACAACATTCCAAAAAGTCTAAGATCTTGCACTTTAAATGGAAAACCAGGGACTTTTTTCTAAGAAGTCAGAATTTAATTTCAGATGCACCAGAGCAAAGACAATAGTGGGGGGATATAAGAAGGAAGATGGAAGTAGAGAAAGGTAACTGCATTATTTTTCAGCTGAGTTTAGGTGCAATTTGGTAGGACAGAAATGAGATCTTTACTCATGTTTTGCTCAAGTGAATCTCCTAATTCTTTCTAAAAGTCACAGCAGAACTGAGTCTTGTGGGTAATCTAAAGTCAGTATCCTATTTTCATTAAAAGTAGTAGGAATCTTCCTGCTGATCTGCATGGACTTGGGCTGCTGCCTCAGCTCTGCCTCACTGCTTCTGTCAGGTTGAAGCCTGGCAGGCAGAGGTTAACCAAGGAGGCAATAAACCAGCTCACTCCTAGCTCAGCTTCTCACAGATTGCTAACTAACACAACACCGAGGCTATGACCTGCTGCAGCTGCAGTGCAGGGCTGCAGCCCATCCCAGCCCCTCTGCTGTGAGGAGATCAGCTCTGGCAGGGAAGCGGCATGAAGAGATGGGCTAACGAGCTTCCTCAGCTGCAAGAGGACCTCAAATGCCATCACAAACACCTCAGTGGGGTTGGAGACAGGCCAGGAAGATTCAACCCCATGTGCCCCAGAAGTAACAGAGTGGCATGGGAGGAAGGGGAGGCAGCAGTAAGTGAAGCAGACAAATGAGCATCATTAGGGAGCGGCACAAAAAAAGGAAGCCAGATGAAAGGGATGCAGGAAACAGCCACATAAATCTTCATCCCCTTTGTGTATCACATTAATTTGCATGGTTGTTATTTTTGCAAGAAGAATTTTTTTTTTTTTTCCTGAGGAGTAATCTGTCAGTTTTCATTAGCCCCTGGACCAGCAAACCTTAGTCAGCAATGATGACCTCCAATTCTCCTCCCCAAAAGATGCCATTCCCACCCCAGGTTTCACACAGCATGTTTTCCTTTTGCAATGTTTGATAGTGCAGATTGGCTACACTTGACACAAAATCAGGGACTTGAGCCTCAGTGTATCGGTGACTCCACCGACTTCACTGATTTATATCAGCTCAGCATCAAGCATTTAATTTTATTGCACTGAAAACTAATGGCAAAAATTTTACAGTGCCCATTAAAATCCTCTGTTTAAGACTTAAAGTACAGTAATTAAATGTCATTTGAAATATCCACTAAAATTATTAATATCTTTTGTTCTGTGCAGTGTGAAAATATCTCTTGCTGTGCCCTCATCTTTCATCTCATTTTAAAGACATTGATTTATTAGTTTACAGAAATTGACAAATTCTGATGTTCAGATTTCTTACTTGTGACTTTGGAGTCTCATTTCTCAAATGTATTGCACAGTTATTTTGACAGTTATGCCAGATTTAATTAGCAATCAGTTTCCCAACAGCTTGACTACTGCAGCATTATTTTGTTTGTGTTTTCCTCTTTTATGCTTAGTTCAACATAGACTGAACTACAACTTTGAACTTTGTTTTGGTACATGTAAGGCAGTGTGACAGCTTGACTTTCTTTTCAATGAAAACNGAAAACCAATTAATACACACCAGTGAGAAAATTAGTAGAAAAACAAAGTTCTTGTTATCACTTGATAATCTTATCTTGATAATCACTCCCTTCAATAAATCCTGCCTTATTCCTCAATTCTTTTAATTTGTTGGGTTTTGTTTATAGAAATCTATAAACCCACTCATAAAATATTTCCAGATGATCATATGAACATAAAGGGCTTCAGTGACCTTACTATAATGTGATTTCAAAGAAATACTCCAAACAATGAAATAGCAAATGTGTATGGGATTAATTGCTAATCTCTTTAGCAATATCTTTAAAATATAAGTCATAAGTGTATTCCATTCTCTTTCTGCATTTCTCTATTTCCANCTATTTCCAAAGCACAGTATCTTCAGAAAGAATGGCTGGTGCTAGCACGATAGATCTTTCTGAGTAATGTTTATTAAATACTGCTTTCTTGAAGCACTAAAGGTATTATTCTACCCCCACTTACAGGCCTTTCAGGTCTGATTTTTGTGTAATTGACGCAAATGAAGCATGTAATAGTATTTTGTCAAATACATGAAAAACAGCTTTAGGACTTCCTATATATCACAGAAATGAGAATGAGGAGAATTTGAGACGTTAAAGAAGGTTAAGAACACATTAGGTGATTTCATTCTTCTGCTGATCAAAAAGCCTTCCAATTCCTCTTCTGCCTCCAAGCCTGAAGGGAGGCAGGGTCCTGCACCTAGGAAAGAATAAACCCAGGTTACCTGAACTGGCTGGGGAACAACCTGCTGGAAAGCTGTTCTGCAGAGAGGGATCTGCAGGCTCTGTTGGACAACAGTCAATGCCACAGCAGTGTGTCCTTGTAGCCAAGATGGCCAATGGAATCCCAGGGTGTGTTAGAAAGAGCATTCACAGACATCAAGGGAGGTGATCCTGCCTCTTTACTCAGCCCAGGTGAGGCCACACCTGGAGTGCTGTGTTTAAGACTAGGCTTCTCAGGACAAGAGAAATGGAGCCCCTGGAGTGGTCCAGCAGAGANGGCAGCAACTGATGCACAGAATGTTCTGCCTGAACATGAGGAAGAACTGTACTGTGCAGATGACCAAACACTGGAACACTTGCCCAGAGAGGTTGTGGAGTCTCCCTCACTGGAGATATTCAAGAAGTGCCCAGACACAACCTCATGTAATATGGTCTGGGATGACCCTGCTTGAGCAGGGAGGTTGGACCAGATGAACCACTGTGGTCCCTTCAAACCTGACTATGCTGTGTGATATGCCAACCCTAACTTTGCACAGATAAAATACCTTTACTTTCTAGACCATACAGCAAACAGACCAGAGATTAGCAGTGATATGAATAGTATGTAGAATAACTGATGTGCATTTGCTGATAGTCATGGGCAAAACATAAAGCACTTCTGGATGTTAGGCACTTATTAAATTGTCACTAAATTAACCAAAATATTATCCACAAATATAGATGTTTTATGTTCTACCCATTTTTTTGTCACTCAGTGCACTTAAAAAAGTGACAGCTGCTTACCCAAAAGGTGGAAGCTCACAATTCATAACATTTCAGAAGTTCAATACAGGTTGGGTCATAAACACTGAAAAAAATCTCAGAGTGCAGAGAAGGGTATGCAGACGCAAAGAAACAGGGTCTGAGGTGATAAAAAAGTTAAAAGGCTCACTGCCTGGAATATCTGGCTTCCTCACAGGCAAAACTACCAAAATCAAACACTCAGGTCATGGAAATATGAGACAACCCTCCTGAGAATTTTAAGAGCGTATTCTCTTCCATTTCATTTCATGGGAGACTTGCTTTACAAGGACAGTAATTCATCTTTCTCAAAGATGATGCAATTTTTCAAGGCAAATGAAACTTACTTTTTGACCAACCCATTTCTCCGCTCCTCAGGAGGTCCTCCAGAAAACCAATGGATTTTTCTGTATAGGACAAGGGGATAAATCAGCTGATAAATAGGTACAGGATAAAACTTATTTCCTTCACTCAGCATGGAAGCTGAGGTTATAGAGACATGAAAGTTGTCTTAATGCGGCAGTCGTCAGATTAAGCGTCAGACCCAGAGTGCTGAGGGCGTTTCCATCTGCAGCATACCAAGAAAATGGGCAGAGTGATAGTTTGGGAGCTGAACTCTGGGGTGCTGAGGAATGATCCAAGATGGCACATACTAAAGGCTGTCAGACGTGGAGTGGTATTACAGGCTCCTAATTCATCTGATCTGGAAGTGGCACAGTGTATAATAAATATCAAAATTAATATGGACTGTCTTGATAGATTCTTTCTTGAGCACTTATCTTCCATGCAGCATAAGTACACCAAAAATGCATACAGATAATCCCC
>VZUA01097675.1:0-25253 GCA_013401035.1 Horornis vulcanius | reverse complement strand
GAGAATTCTCTGCACAGATAAATCCTGCTGTAAGCTGCCAAAACAACTGGAGCTTGCTTGAAAGATAGTGCACAAAAATACAAATATGAGAGATTCCTATTTGGTCTTTGTTACATCCAAAAGTAGAAAAGCACTTGATACAACTCTAAACACAAGACCAAAGCTAATAAAAAGAAATCTCCTTCTCCCCTAATTTAAAATTAGCCTTTAGGATTTTATGCAGCTATGGTAATATGGTAAGGTGCAGAGTTATAATAACAAGTAAATCTTAGGTTCGGATGGTTTCCTTGAAAGCAGTTTTATGAAGTTTGCCATTCTTCCTGACTCCAGTGGCTGGAGACTAGGAGGGCACAAGGAGATTATTCTGCAAGTCCCTCAGGCAAAGCTTCTCCCCACGCTGTTGCTGGCAGCCCTTGCAGACAGGCTGTCAGCTTTTACGGAGCACTGGTGTCCCTTAGACAAGCAATTTCTTTTACCAAAAGATTTAGTAACTCTACAACTTTTGCTAAATGAAAAAATCAAACCTGGTTATCTTGCAAGATAATGTTAAAGAACAATTTCTGAAAAGTAAGGGAAAGGGATGGCCAGGATTTATCTCTGGATTTACATCTGGGAAGGACCATAAAAGGTTCCTCCATCTTTGGAAGGGATTGATATCCTTACAGAAATGTATTCTAGTGCCTAATTACATTTTCTATTTGAGAGAGAAGGTTTCCTTTATTTAATCTAAATCTCCCTTACTACAGGTCATACCTACTTCTATTTTTTTGTGTTCTACGAACATGAAGAAAAGGTTTTCACTCTTCATAACAACATTCTCTTTATTTGTAGGCTCTCTCCATGTTCCCCAGCTGTCCCAGTACTTCCTCCCCTCATTTCTTCCCTTCTTAAGCATGGGCAGATGTTGTGTATCAGTGATAACTGGCTGATTAAACATGGGATGGCAAGGGAGGAATACTGGCTAGCTTGGAGGGATGAACTGATAAGGAAAGAAGCATCAACAGATGGAACTAAATAGTACATCAGGGGATTCAAAATACTTCACCAAAGTACTAATGGGAAAGAATTGGTGTTTCCTGGTTCAATTTAAAACTCAATGGGAAATTAATGTTAATATAGAAATACACATTAAAGTGCAGAGTGCTCTATGCAGGACCTCTAACTTAGTAGATAGCACTGTAAATGTTACACTGAAATATTTAGCTGTAGTAGTTCAGAATATTTTTACTACTTGGACATTTGTTTTTGTGTCATGCACCCTGGGATCCCGTTCTGCCTTCCCTCGTGGCTGCCAGTGAACCCCTGGGCACTTTCTACTCCTTTACAGATCTTTTCCCTGTGCTGAGTGTGCTACAGTGAGCGCCTGAAATACCACCAGGGAAGGCCATGATCACAACCATGGCTGTGCAACTCAGCCCCTCTTGAGGCTAACACTTTCATTTTGGTAAGATGTTTGGTAACATTTTCATCATGACACATCTGTAAAATGAAATGACTGAGATCATTTGAGTGGAGAAATGCTTGAGGGTCTTCCTCCACCTCCCCGCCAATGCCTTTTCCTGATGGACAATATGCTGGCAGAAAAACTTATCAGTGGAGACTTGCTCAGCCTGAAGAGTGTGCCCCATCCCACTACCTGCACTGGGCAAGGGAGAGGGTGCTGGGTCTGAGGTGTATATTCCCCTTCAGTTTCTTCTGTGAAAAGTCCATATTCTGTGAGACAACTAATAGAATTGTCTTTAATAATTAATATTAGAATTATCCATTCATACTTACATTTGGTTTTATTCTTTGCTATCTTCTGCTTTCAAATATTCCTTTTCCCATACCAACAGCAAAAAAACAAGGAAAAAAGTTTTCTCAGTGCTGCTGTCTATTGACATTCAACAGAATAACAGCCCTGGAGTAAGTAAACTACTCTTAAGTAAACTACTTCAGTTAGGGCTGTTAGCATGGAGGATACTGGCACTCCTGTTTACTGAACAGGAGTCTTCCAAGATCCTTGCTTTTTTAGTGAATTTCGTATATGTATATGTCTACTTTTCAATAATTGTAACAAATAATCCAGGCAAACCTGAGAGCCTACTAATGAGTCATATGCAAACTGAACCAAAAATATTTAATTCTGGACTAAACATTTATGAAGTGTCTGTGCCACCCTTTGCAAAGGAATAAAGTGGTCAGTGTGCTACAATGCGCATCCAAGAAAGAGCTGAAATACTACTTTGTACTTTAAATGTAAAATAGTGTATATAATAACATAAATCAGGTAATGTGTTAAAGCCTCACAGCCTCTTTCTTTGACTTGAATGTCAGTTGTGTCAGGTGCCTGCCCTCCTCCTCCTCCACAAAAGAAGTTTCTGTCGCTCAGAATCCGCCCCTGCTGCAGCCACTGCAATGACACAGGTGAGAGCTGGAGAACTCTCTGCTTCACAGCTTGAGATGCAATTTTTTCAGCTATAAAAACCCAACCACACAGTGTATCTCAAACAAGTACTAGAGAAGGAGGACTTTACCTGAGTTGGTTTTGCCTACCCTCTACAAACAGAAAAATCAATGGTCTTTGTTCTTTTATTGAGGAGAAAAAAGTACTTTCTTCCCATCTGGGAGGGCTAATGGGATACTCTGGTGTGCAGCACCATTTCAGTGGTGAGGGAGGTGTCCCTACTTGATCTCCACTAATGAAACTCTTCAGCCAGATGTTCATGCTGCTTCTGGGACATAAAATTTCAGGTTCTGGCCCTTCTGATCCATCACTTTGCTAAGCCTCTGTGAGGTGCTGCGCAGCACTTTTTGAGTGTAGCCACAAGGAGGGTGTGACTTGAAAGTCATGGCCTTTTCACTAGCCAAAGGGTACTATGGAACACCTCCATGAACTTGGCTGCAAAGGCTGAATGTTCTGATGGACACTGACAGGCTTCCGAGCCTCCCAGGTTGTGTCTGAGTCCCTGGCAGAGTCAAACCCAACAATACCTGTGTGCAAAGCTAAGAGCTATCTTTTTTTTCCTAGATTTGAGACCAGCAAGATCTAATGACCTTTACCTTGGTCTCCTGCACATCTCTCTGAAAAATGAAGCATGTCAGATCCTCAGAAATGAAAGGAAATGGGATAACCTTACACCTGAATTGACATGGGCATGTCTTCTGTCATTCCTCAGTATTTTGCTATCCCATGTTTTACATGGTTCACCTTTCACATTGACAAAAGACACAACAGATGTATCTTTTTTATTTCTAGAATACATGATTCCGTTAGAGCAGCTCTGTCATTTATCTTGCCAAATATTTAGCGGTGCTCAGTATGTGAGGCTTTTCAGGAAGAAGATTACAAGATTTCTCATTCTTGCTACCTAGAATTTAAACAAATACAAAAAAAAGTGATATATTAGAGAGGAAGAAGAAATAATTGACTATGGTGCTGGAAGTTAAATCACTGTTTCAGCAATTGAGGATTACTGGGCACCAGTCTGGGTTGGTGGAACTGCTTGGATGCCAAGCATTAACATCAGTTTCCGTGTTGGATGTCATGACAACCTGTTGTCACTTTCCAGAGGACTATAACCAAGGTTTATCACAATAGCAGCCCTCAAAATCAAGACAGTTCAAAGCAGTAGCAGCCTTGCAAACAATTACACCGGCTGGGTTTTTTTTGTGTGTGTGTGTGTATATTTATCTTCTTTTTTTCTCATCCTTAGAGTTCCAAGTCTTTATCAGAGGTTTTTGCAGAGTGGAACTGGAAGTTGTTGACACACTCCACCCAATAACAGCGAGCATGGGGAGAGGTGCCCATGCCCATTTCAGTGCCACAGTAAGAGCAGGTCGTGGCACATGAGGAATGTGAAACTGTTGTTTATGCTTATTCTAATGAAAGAACCAACAAAGGACAGTTGCTTTACAAAAAGAAAAGGAAACACTTTTTAACAAAATCTCGTATAATTTAAGAAACTCGTTGTAAAGGCAAAAATCATAAATACATTTTTATGCCACACTTCCTGTGGCATGAGAGTCAGTGAGAAATAACCCTATGAAATGGTAGTTTCAAGAAATAGTGTGCACAGGTACTATTGCACTCATATTTCGGTGTCACACACAGCTGCTCTGCCAAATTTTATTCCAACTCAAATTATTCAGGAAAACACAATACTGAGCTGGTTCTTCAGACTGGAGAGATGGAAGGTAACTGGACAGAGCTTCAAGAGTGAGAAATGTAATTTGATAATCTGGGGACAACACATAATTAAATGCCCATTGAAGGTGGAGGGCATGTTAGTTGTATCCTAGCACAGGTGGGTCTCTGACCAGGTTTGGCACCTGCCCTGTCTTTCCTGTGAAAGTGTAGGTGTTGCCAAACAACACCTAAAAAGTTGAGGGAAGGAGATGAGCTTTGAACTTTCATTTTTTGGTAGTTTCTTGATAGTACATCAGCCTTGTTTTTCCCGTCATCTTCATCTGCCCCTCATGCCAAGCAAAGATGCCTTGTTCTTAGCAGAAATTTTGTGATGTAGCCAGAATTAGGACTGACTGTTTCGCAGCCCGTTCTTTATTCTCAATTGAGGACTTACAGACTGCTCTCTGCAATGTTGTAATGAGATCTGGGATAATAATATCAAGCTGTATCTAAACAATTGGATTAAAGGAAGCCCTTGGAATAGGACAGAGGTTGGTGTAACTTGCTGGATCACGTGTCCAATTGCTGGCCAGTTCCCTAGGGACAAAGTTTTCCCTCCTGGCAGAGCTCAGCAGCTAGCTTTCAGCTTCTTTTATGATCAGCATTTTGTACCGAATGTTTTAAAATGTTTGGAAAATGCAGCATAAGGGAGACTGAAGGTGTTATCTTTAATTGGACTAACTTAAAATGTTAATATTGAAAAGTTTTCTCCTTGTGCTGCTATTGACCTGATGTTAAGAATAGCTTGTGATGGTCTTGGGGAGAAGAATAGGGGAATATATATATTTTTTTTTGCTTTTGGTTTTTTTTGTGATTTGAATTTGGGATTTTGGTGGGACAGGAGAGGTTGCTATTACGTTTAGGAAAAAAAAGGTCTGATCAGGAATAGGAAATATTTTCAAAGGTCTTTTTAGGTATTGGGCTGCCTGTGATGATCTGTTCAAGGATGCAGCTGGGAAAGGCTCCAGCCAGCATGAAGGTGTTGGTAATATCTGTTCATCAGTTTCAGAACCAGGAAGGTCTGAAAGGTAGATGGAGCTTTTTTTTTTAAACCTGGTGAGGCTCCTTTGGTAATCACTGCTCAGAAAGTAATGGCCTTATGGAATGGAATCGCAATTGCCTGCTTTGACCTCAAAATATTACTTTGTCATCTTTGCCTGTCTCTCTCCCTTTCTCCCTGGAAAATTAACATTAGATAAGAGTGGAGCAGATTCTTTTCTAGCTTATTTATTAGCAGCAGCAACAGCAGCAGCAGCAGTGTTGTTAATTATGTTTAGATTGTAGGGGCTGTATTATGAGTGGCCAGAGAACACAGAATTAGTTTCAGATTTTCATAGCTAGAAGGTGGGAAAATCCTCCTCTGGGTTGCAGACTAAGCAGGCTTCCTCTGGATATCACTGAGGCAATGAAAAATAAGCTGCAACTTTTTTATCATAGCTTTGCTCTCCATACACAGATTTTACTGTGAGAAATAACACAGCCCACTTCTTGGAGTGTCTTTTTCTCTTTATTTACATGTGTCATCTTCTCAGCTTCAGCTGAATGTCAGAATATTCTTGAGGAGCCCTTAACTGGTTTTTAGGGTCCTCCTATGCGAGTTAGGAGCCTGCCAAACCTACAGCCATCTTCCCTAAGCATCACTCAGCAGCAAGCAGGATGGGAGCTGGTTACTTGGCATAACAAATAACTATAACCTTTCTTTTTATTTTTAGTTTTGTAATTTATTTAAATTTTCAAAATTTTTTGGTTTTAATCAGTTTATAAACAATTTTTCTGTTCATGACTCAAATATCTGAGTAATTTGTTAATAAAAACACCACCCTGAGCACAAGTGCAAGGTAGTGTGGCACTGCAAATAATAAATTTATCTTCCGAAACCCTTCTCTTGCCCGCTCTTGCCATCCCGATGTGCTGCGGCACAGTATTTCTGACAAATTGAACTGAAGGTATCCAATTCCACCTGTGGACAGTGTTTTCTGACTTTCAAGTCTTCTGGAAGAGACCTCTTCAGAATCTGCACTATAGTGCCTTTATGCTCTTTTGTCCATTTACAAGTGCATGGGGGATTTTGCCAGTTACTGGGATGTGTTCAGCATTACAAGAATGTTTCTAATAACAAAATTTTACTCCCAGCGTCTGTATAAACCCCCTCAGGTCTTCCTCACGATTTCTTCTTCTGAAGTCAGTTTGCACATGTTCTTTTGGGCTTTTTGCATCAACACTTGATAAGTACTGTGTGTTGATAAGACATGATAGCACATTTCTGAGGAATCTCTGGAAGCACAGGGCACACATTTCACTTCGTGGGGACAGACAAACCATGTCCAAGTTGACCCGAAGCAGGGCAGACACTTCTCAGCCCTGAGTTCCTCAGAATTTAATGGAAATTTCAGTGCTGGGTGAGGAATTTGAGGTGGAACATGAAACAATTCCTTTCATCCTCAGCTGAAGTGCTGGTACTTATTTTGTCCTTGGTAATTAAAGGGTATTTCTTGTTTTTCTCACTCTTTCAAATCTGTATCAGTACGATCTTTGGGTAATTGCTCAGAACAATAGCATGGAAGTAGAATATCACTGATCTCCTTGGCTGGAAAATGTGTGAAAGGGAATGACAAAAGGGAGAATTTCCCTGTCGGAGCTGCAGTCTGGAGCTCAGTGGGGTCTGAGCATGGAAAGAGCAGCTCTGTGTCAGCTTTGAAGAGGCAAATCCTTGAATTCATAGTAATTGTGTGTGTGTAAGTTGCACATAACAGAGAATATCAGACTGTTAAAAATTCTGATAAATTTTAAGGAACTAAGCAACTAGTGTCAGAGAAATGGGTGCAAGAAATATTTAAAAAGAAAACAAATACAAGTAGAGAGAAAAACAGGCAAGGATTTAAATATATCGTAAGCACATCACAATTAATTCATCTGATAAAGGAAGATACAAGACAGAAGAGGTGATTGATGTAGCTCAAAGATTTGATGGTACAAAGCCGCCTTTACTTGAAATGATGAAAGGAAATAGGGCAAAAATCAGAATATTGAGGATTATTTACGATGTAAAGAGAGGGAGAGTAATCAAAAAGGCTGAGTAAATTCTAAAACGAAATAAAAAATGGCTTATGGTGTATGTGGGGCGGGGAGAATAAAGAAATCATTATAAACAGAGAGTCACTCAGGAATATAAAATGGATGAGCCCTGAACTGATTTCATAAATGGGCCTTGACAAAGGGGAAAACACAGCAGCACAAGGCTATCTGTGAGTAATGGAAACATTTCACAATGCGGGATGTTAATAGAACACTTGGAAAGGAGGACTATAAATAGAAGACCAGTTCTATGTATGTGTCCTTTATGTAGAAGAAATTAATTAGTATTTTTTTGCAAAATATTGAGAATTAATTTGGAAGATAATAACTGCTGAGATAGCAAGGGATTGCAGAATTCATGTGAGGAACACCTTTTCCTTTTTCTCCTTTCAAAAAAGGGATTGGAGTCAGTATTGCTCAGTACATGGTAAAATATTGTCCAGATTTTTCTGGCTCATGATCTGTGGAGCATATTCAAGAAGCATAAAAAGTTCCTACGCTTGGAAGCATGTCTGTCACAAGGCACCTCCTGCTCCAGGACAGAGCTGCCTGGATGCTTGTTCTGGTCTTTTTAGTAAGTGTGGATGACTCCGGGTACCTAAAGAAGTAAAATAACTTTTTGTTTAAGGCGTGTTATTCCTGCAAGTTTGAATCAAACAGACTGGATTTATTCTGCTGCTGAATCTTTGACAGAGCTAATGTCTACTTAGCCAAGGAATGTGAATGCCCTGGGAAGCATCAGGGTACCAGATGCATTAAAGAATATGACTTTGCACTTACAGGGAGAAATATTTTTAAACATCTACTACATAGTAGGTACCTAAAATAAATAGAAGATTTTTATCAGTAACTTCCGATCAAGGATTATATTGTATTTAAGAGGAGTGAGAGTGACAGTGTTGCAGAATTCCATCAAATTGGATGTAAATTTTTCAATAATTTTTGTATTAATTTCTGCATGCAAGATGGCAAAAGTGAATTCAGAAGGAGCTGACTGATGTGAAAATATGTAAGTTTGACACCTCAAGCCTAAGATTTTCCCCACACCGCTCAGTAAAGCANAAAAAAAAAAAAAAAGTTGAATTAGTGCCAAGTACAGGCAGTTAGAAAAATGATGGAACAGAGTTGCTGAGAGATTAGTAAATGTGGATCCCAGGCAACACCATTTCTAGAATAACTTTTCTTTGTAAAACTGTATTTAAGAGCTGGAAGTAATGATTTATGAAGAAATATGAAAAGAATTAGATGTGTTTAACTTGGCAAAAATAAATGAAAAGTGTTGTACTTGTCCACAAGCATATGAAGAGCATAAACAGAAACCACAGAGAAGAATTGCCTTGGACAAGGCCTAAGGAATGCAAATGAAATGTATTGTGATCTTAAAGCAAGAAGGAAAATGTATCTGAGATATCAGGTAATATCCTCCATTAGCAAGATTTATGAGACCCATCATGATGGGAATATGAAGGAAATGATGAAAAGTCCACTGACTGAGTCAACTGAAATTGGATTAGAAGGTGTAGAACACTTCAGCCCTGAAACGGGAGTTGTCACATGCCCAGCAAATATTGCAGACTTGTGAGACTGTGGCATTACACAGATGTATTTCAAAGCTCTCTCTCGATGTCAGAGATGCAGGTTCTGTCCTTGTGTGTGAATGCAGGTGGGCAATTACTGAGCAAACGTGCCTTAGTCGTGCCTTGGCTTCTCTCAGCTGAAGTTCCACATGAATCTTGAGGCAGTCTTCATAAATGATAGCATAGTAACACGCTCCTCCATCCCATGAGTGTCCCTAGAACCAGAGGGGTCCATAGAGAAACTGGAGACAGAACATTTTGATCTCACTCTACTGTTTGTCTCCCAGGTACCTGCCCAGAGGGCTCCCAGACTCCAGAGCTCACTTCAGAAGCTCAGGAGTGTTGATTCTGGTTGCCTGACACTGTGCCAGAGAACTCTGGCTCTCATCTGGTGATAAGCCTAAGTGATAGACTTGGAAGGGGTCCCACTCGTTTTCACCTTCAGCAGCTTGCTCTCAGGAGTTGGCCGCTGCCAGAGCTGATGCAGACGGCTGGTTTGGTGTCCAGCACCAAGTGTTTCTCTGGCACTGCTCCATGTTTTATATCACGCTCAGCACTAAAGAACTTCAGAGTTTATGGCAGGTCCTTCCACAACTGGCTTCACCACAGGTCTTGGGGTCAGCACTCATGTTGTAACAGCAGGTTTTGTTTAGATTATTACCTGAGACCATGGCTGCACTGTTCAGCTCCTGGAAACCTTCTGCATGGTAATGGCTGGTGAGCTTATGAATGCCAAAGCTGGCGGTTCCCTTGTGCCATGTCACCAAGGCTCAGCCTCCAGTAATTTGCTACTTTCCCTTCAGGGAATCTGAGGCACCTGCACAGAATTATTTAAGGAGAAAATTATTTCTTTATTGAAAGGTGCCTTGTGGATCGAGATCAGTAGTCTCCATGGTAGGATGTACAAGACTATTTATTAGGGCACAGAAGGAATTTTTTTTTTCAGTAATAAATTTTTAAAATTTAAAATAGTGTTTATTTCATCCTTATTCTTTGTAAATGCCTATTTTTGTGTATGTTTTATAAAGTAGATAATACAGTAGTACATGGAAATAATTTATAAATAAATACACATACACTGGCATGCACATTCAAAATTTTTTTACTGATCACATGCACAGTCAAAAAAAAGTTTGGACACCACTGATCTAGATGTTCAGAGAAAGATGAGGATTATGGCTGCGGCACAAAGATCTTCCGCAAAGAGAATCTTAAAGACTGATGATAACTTTTGAAGAGGGAATATGACACAAAGTAATGAAATGTAATGAAAAACCCCTGGGCAATGCTGCTGGGATGGTGTGTGCTTCCTTATGTTGTCGAGCAGGTGCTTGAACTCTTTCTCGTGTACACTGTATTTTAGCCTTATGTAAATCTACAACTGCTGTGTAGTCAAATAACATAATCTATCCTGTCTCCTCTGCCTGGTTCCTGTGTCTCTTTGTTGGGTCCAGCCTGGTTCTCTGTATCCATCTGCTCCCATAGAGCATCCAGGCCTAGGTTGGACAGTCAGGCAACCACAAGTCCTGGAACATCTGTCCCCAGAAAAGGGCATAAATGCAGCTGGTTCCACTCATGGGCTGGTGTCCCATTTTCAGCTGGTAGCTGGTAGCTGCATCCACAGTCTGACCATTGAGAACATTTAATTTATAGTCTTCATTATGGCTTCATATACGTGGCCCAGGTCTTGAGCAGACTCATTCATAGTGGCACAGCCATGGCTCTGCCCAGGGGAGGCCTCTGCAGGACATGGAATGTGCTGACTATGGAAAAATGCTGTCAGTTTTTACACTACTGGATCTCTGATTAGCACCTGCCATCTGATCTTTCTCTGAGGCAAAAAACCACAGTCAGGTCTCAGCAGTTTCCATCACACAGTGCAGGCAGCATACCTGTTTGCCAAAGATACGTGCTGCCAAACTTTGAGCTGTCATTCCAAATTAAGATGTTACAGCTTTCCTTGCCTATGATAAGTCATTAAATATTGCTCAATTGCCCTTGCATTGAGCCTTTTTAAAACTCGAGCTTACTTTACTGAAAGGCATCCTGTCTTGATTTGGAGATATTAAAAGATGAAAAATTCTCCTTCCTTTGATAGGGCAGGGTTTTTAATGTCTAATCATTCTCACTATAAAACTGTGCCTGATTTCCAATTTAAGCTGGTCTGGCTTCAGCTTCCAGCAATTGGTTCTTGTTATGCCTTTCTTGCCTGGATTAAAGAGCCCTCTAGGACCTGGTATTTTCTCCCTTTGAAGGTACTTATATATCGTAATCAAACCATCTCTTGATCTTTTTAATAAACTAAACAGATCGAGCTCCTTAAGTGTCTCATTCTCAGGCAGCGATTCCAGTTCTCAAATAATTTTTATGACTCTGCACTGTCTCCAATTTTCCTGTGTCCTTTTAAAAAACACAGCCACCAGAAACAAAGGCACTCAGGGTATTTATATTCAACTACTTGTCTCTTTTCCCAAAATCCTTTCCCCAGTCTGTAGAATACTTTCTTGCTCCTAGAAACTACGACTGCTGATGTCATTTGTACCAGGTGAGCCAGAAGTGCTCCCAGACAGGTAATCTAGCACCAAAAAAATATGTGGACCTTCGCTCTAAACAGTGTAACTGTTCTTAAGCTTTTTTTGCCCATTTGTAGGCGCTACTTTAAATCATTAATGCTCAGGAACTGGGACCTTTGTGTATTTTACATTCTAAAAGGACAAGCACTTCAGTTGTTTGGGGCTGTCCAAAATCACCATTAATTGTAACTGAGCCTGATCGTTCTTGTAGAGGAAACCGAGGCTTCTACCACTCTCTGAAAGTGATCTTAGTAACCAAAATGATGTTTCGGTTCAGGCAATGGTCATAAGAGATAACACAGGGGGACTGGCCAGGGAGGACAGAGTTCAGGAACCACTTAGACTTCTCTAATGAGCCCAGGAAGCTACCCTGGTTTGTACAGGGAATGATGCTGTCTGTGAGGATTTTCTAAACCTTTCTGGTGCTGCTTCTCAGATTCAAATGTCGCTTTGCTGGTTTTGTTCTTCCTGCAATGTATCTGTGTTTATTAAGGGGATAGTGGATGATCACTCCCCGCCCCAATAAAAAGGAAATTTTTCAGATGTTACCTTGGTGAACCTATTTCTCTTACAATCCCTTATCCCGTTTTGGTCTCTTTCCGATTCTGTTCCTGTTATTAGTCATAGTTATCTTCTGCTGACTATGAGTAAACTGGAGGCCAGATCTGGAGAACCTTGTGTTGCCAATATTAGGCATTTTTTCTGTTGCACCAACCAGCCTTCAGGATATTTATCCGTACAATTATCCGCCAGGTAGGCAACAGCTATTACCTGGTTTTAAGATCGGGAGGAGAAGCTGAGGTATGGGAAGCTTCAGTAGGTCAGGGCTTGAACAAAGATCTAAATCTGGGGTAATTGTGCCTCCTCTCTGTTCCATCTTTAAAAAAATAAAGCACACGTTAGTTCTGAGGCTCGCTTTCATCTTCACCATTCTGCCTTCAGAAATCTTCACTCCTCCTCACCGCACTGCGGTCGCCCTCGAAGAGTTGCACAAAGGCTGTCAGTCGCTTTGGTTCACTGTCATCAAATATCGAGGAAAAATAGGAACAATTACAAGTTTAATATTAAAAGAAGGAATTTCATTTCCTTTCTGGAGTCTGTGTCGTTTTTTAATGCTACCTGAAGAAGCAGAATCCCTTGTGCCTGGCGAATGGGGCTCATTTACCTCAACTGAGAGCTCAGCCCCAGCGCGGGCCCCACGGCCCCCAGGAGAGGGGCAAACGGACACCTGGAACCACCCTGCACGCTGTGCAGGCGGGCCTGGGCTGTGGTTCGGCAATGCACTTTTTAAATTTTTCGTTCCCAGCTGGGCCCGACGGCCAAAACTTGGCCGTTGTTTTTTAATGAAACTGTAGGGGGCAAGAACAGCCACTAAAGGCCGCCGGGCTGCTCAGAGGGCCACTGCCCGGGCCGGGCCGGCAACGGAGCCAGCCACGCTCCGGCCGCAGAGGTGCCCCCGTGTAGGTATCCCCGCAGCGGAGGGACCCCGCAGAGGAGGTGTCTCCTCAGGGCTGTCGCCGCACTCCGCGTGTCCCCTCAGAGGCGCCCCCGCGCCGCCCCTCAGCCGCCCCGCCCGGNGTGTGCGACCGTGTGTGACCGTGTCCGAGCGCCTCCCCTGTACGGGCGCAGGGCACAGCCACGGTGCGTGTGGTGTCGCCGGGGCAGGAACAGGTGTCCGTGACCGGGTCCGCCGCTCTGGGGTGTGGCGGTGGCGGTGACCGGTGACATCGGGCAGCGGAGGTAGCGCTGAGCTTCAGGCGTGCTGGCAGCGCTGGCAGGGGCTGTCTGTCACGCAGGGAGCAGCTCAGCGGGGCCGGGGGAAGCTGTGACCCACAGAACTGGCACCCTAAAGACCTGGTCGGGACCTCCGTGGGCTGGGCAGCAGCTCCCCAGGGATGAGCTGCGAGCAGAGGCCACGGAAGCCCCAGAGCAGATGAGGTTCCACAAGGTGTGAGGGGTAGCTGTGTGTTGTGACCCCTCCGTGCCCATCCCTCACCTTCCAGGGCTCCCAGCTGGGTTGTGACCCCGGCCCTTGGGCTGAGCTGGAGGGGAACGTCCCTTCCTTGCTGCCACAGTGGGCGAGGAGGCTGCTGGCCACTGCGGGGGAGAAAGGGCTGAAGCTGCCAGAAAAAAAACCTGTAAGGTATAAAAGCCTACAAATTGGGGAGAGCATTCTCCTTTGACAGAGTAAAAATAAAACCCAGAATGGGAAAGGAAAGGCGTGAAAGAGTTAGTGACAAAATATCATGTACAGCTGGGGAGATGATGGTTTTATTGGTATTGCAGCGGGGGGAGGGAGAAGCTGAGAGGCAGTGAAAACACAATTTGGCCTAAAATTGAATTTCTCTGATAAGGAATTTCAGAAGCGGCTGCCTCATTCACTGTACGGCCAAATAATCATATGCGCTTTAATAATCTTTATTTTACAGGAGTATGTTGCCAGGGCAACAGAGTGTAAGCAGGAGCACAGCACCTTGCAGATCACAAAGGCAAAGCTGCAGAAAGACATTTCAGCGAGTTTCTCTCTCCCTTTTGCAATGTAATGACGACTTATTTTTCATGCACTGATTTAATAATCTTATTGAAAGATCCTTTCCTGGTTTCTCTTATTCTTGTCTGTCTGAGCACGGACAAAGGCAAAAATCTGGAATTGTCAAGCCCACTGGGCTCAGCAAACTAACAGATGTAATATGTTTAGCATTTTTATGTAATTACTTTTTATTGCTATTTTACCCTACTTCTATTCCTCCCTGGTTAGATGCTGCTTCCCTTTCATTCTGACCCAATCAGGGGATGGAGAGGGGCTGGGGGAGAGTTGGTAATTGACGGCATTAATCGGGAATTATTAGTGGGACGTGTTTTCAGAGGTGGGGGTTGGGTGCAGCAAGAGACCTTTTAGGAAGGGTGAATTGAATTATGGGCGATGCAATAATGAAGCCTGTGGGCTGTGAGCTGTAGAGGACACTCATCCTCACAGAGCTCTGAGTGTTATTTATCACAGGCTCTGCTCTCTGGGTGAAAACCAGCATGTTGCCCTACTGACATCCTCTGGATGAGGGGGTCTCAACTAACTGGGCTGAAGAACAAGCTGATTTGGGATGATTAAAAATGGAAACTTCTAGAGCCCTTCGATGTTGGTCAGACTGGGAGCAGGAATGCCACAACCAAACCCTCAGCAGGGTGCAGTGTGACCAGTCTCTCTCTTGTAAACATTTTGCCTCTTGTTCTTTCCCAAGGACCAGGCTGAGGAAGGAAGCATGTGAAAAGCAATTGTTGCAGGCCATGGAACAGGAGGTAGGGGAAGGCTCTGTGAAATTAAGTATAAAAAACCTGGGTCATCTCACTTCGGCTGAGGAATTCTGAGAAATCAGGAACAAAGGCTGACACCGAAGCTCAGCTGTGCTCTGGCACTGCATGTGTCAGGTCTCACTGGCACTGGAAAGCAGCAGAATATGTGGATTTGGTGGGCTGAGAGACTCGGGAAAAGGACATGGTGATGGGGGTTTGCAGCCTCAGCTGAGAATGTCACAGTTTTGTAGTGTACTCACAGGCTTATAGATGTTACTGACATGGAACTTTGCTTTACGAGGCCAGTTCTTTAAAGAACAGCACATAGATTTATGTGTTCTGCATTTTGAGAAAGAATTACATGAAGTGATATTTAACAATAATGTAAAATAATACATTTAATATATACAAAAATAATATTTAGACCAAGCAGTATTCTCCCTACGGGATTACATTGTGGCAAACTCTACTCTTTTCTGAGTCAGCATCTCCCAGTTACTGTGAATGTGAGATGTTTTACAGAGCACTAAAAACTGCCCTGAAGCACATTGTAGAAATGTCTAGAAGCTAGATTCAGGAGTAGGAAGTGGTTCTGTAGAGAGCAACCAAACCCTTGGACCAGATGTGGGGACAGTTGTGTGGTGCAAGAGAGGGGAAAAGTCTGCTTGGAGGCTTGGGCAGGAGGCCCATAACTCACAATGTCCCTGTGTCCCCAGGTTCAGAATGTTCCCCGTCACGTGGACACTCTAACAGTAATACAGTGCTTGAAGTTTCACTACCACTAATGTCTAGTCCTAGTATAGACAAAAATTGGAGTTTTGAAGCCCAGTTAAAATTCTGTTGTTTTCTCAAAAGAGAGATGAGCATTTAGACCTGACACATCCAAATCCAGGGAGTGAACTGTTCCTGGCTGCAGGAACAGGAGTGTCATTGCAGAGTGAGATGAGCAATTAATACTGCATTGATGTGTTCAGTTTATTAGCATTTGTTTATAAACCAAGTGTAAGGGCATTGAACTCTCACTGACAACTTTGGCTTGGCTTTTAGAATATTTGCCGTGCTAATCCTAAACAGCACAGGATCAGATAATGCTGTGATATAAAAATCACTCAATATAAGGTTCTGCAATAGAATAATGTACCTTAAATGGATACAATATAGAAAGCAATAAGATACCTTCTATATAATATTATATATGTAAGTATATAGAATTACTCATTTGTAGTTTTGAATGGTTATGTAGATTGAGGAGTTTAGGAACAATTCTTTAATGTTGTCATAAAAAGGAAAAATAAACCCTCTTTTTTCTGTGCAAACACATCCCAGGTTTCACTTTCCTGCTCCTAAATGAACAAATTGCAATGATGTAACTACTGCTTAAGGTTTTTTCTGATTAGCAAATTCAGCAGTGCCTGACACTGAATTGTCCTATTGTTCCTAATTTGGAGATATACAGGATTTTCTACAGCCACTGTAATAGTTATCCCTTTTTTTTCATGGACAGGTCTAATTACTATTATCTAGGCTATATTTTCCTTATGAAGAAAAAAGCTTTTCATAAAGCAGAAAAGGCTTAATTATGTCCAAAACTATTTTTACTGACTATAAAAGTACATGAGCATCCTTCAAGTTGTGCTCCTAAGGCTTTTCCATGGCATGTGGGGTCAGGAGAGGGAATGAACAGAAAAGCTTGAATATAAGATTCCAACTGAGTTTGACTTTTCCCCCACAAACTTGGAATCTGCTTCATCTTAGAATTTTACTTTTTTTTAATATAAAAATAGTATTTCTTTGGGTTCCCATAATACAACAAATATTTGGAATTTGATTTATTCAGAAAAAAGTTGTTGTATCTGTCTGGGTATATCTAGAGAACCTATGGAGTAAATCACTCCTCTGCTGCTACCTTTATGTTAGCAGAAAAGCCAGGAGTGAGGGAGCAGCCTGGTGCTTTGGCAGCATTTGAGGAAAGAGCTCCCATTTCCCCTGTCCTCAGACAGCTGGAGACAAGGTCATACTGGTCTGAGAAAAGCCAAGTAACTTCTGGAAATCCCAAATCAGGCCAACAATGCAAGATCTGTCCATCATTCAGATTTAGATGAAGTCACTTTCCATGCTGTTTCACTGACGTTTAAGATTTTTTAATTATTATTTGGTATTGGCTGGTTTCTGTGAAATTCAACAGCTCTTCTCCTCTAGGCTCTAGCCAAGGAAATCTACACAGTTTTTGTCATCTCTGCAGCATCCATTTCATAGAAACGCTGTACCTTGATTCAGTTAAAATATGTAGATAGAAGATCTCCTAAAAGCAATCTTCCGTGGAGCCTGCAGGAAGGCACCTGACTGCAACCAGACTGGGCTGCAGAAAGAACTGTGGAACAAGATGAACTGCAGACTGCCAGACACTGGACAATATTTCTGTATTTTTGGGAGACCACATTTTTAGCTCCTGAAAGCCAGTGCTGGATGAGAGACTGGTTGCTGAAGGTTTCTCTACAATTTAAATATATTTTTTCTATTTTAATAATAATAAACTTTAAAATGGAGAAAGTTAAAAGGATTTTTTATTGGTTCTTTGCAAGACTCAATGGGGAAGCCAAAGTTGAAGCAAGGTGAAAGAACCTGTACTTGCAGCAGGTGGAAGCAGGGTTATTGCCATCGCAATATTGAAAAGGTTTGTTTATGTACTGCTTTTCCTGTTTCCTTAGGAATGGAGGGATAAAATTTTGGTGAGAAATTGAAGCCCAGCTTCTTAAATACACCCATATTTCTAGCACAAATACTGGGCAATTTACTTTCCTCTTCCTGCCAGCTTGTATCCTGCTGCATTTTGAAATGGAAACTCTTCTGACCCTATAACCCTCTTGTTACTCAGAATAAAACTCTTTTAATTGTCTTTTGGAGGAGCATGCAAGGAGCTCCCACACTACTAATCAGCTTTGCTGGTTTGGGTCTGTATCTCCAGGATTCATGTCAGCAGAATAGCTTGATGTTATTGCCGCCCTGCATCACTGATTTAATGCTGAAGAACTTTAAAGGTGCAGGTCCCCATTTCTATCTGTGTGTTACTACAGAGTGAGAGCAGCTCCTGGGCACCCCTGGCAGTACCTGGGACCTTGCAGGAGGACTTGGGCAGGCCCTGCTGTTCTTTGGGGTGCTTGAAGGGCTTCCTGCAGTGTCAGAGAGGGTGACTGCCTGCTGGGCAGGGCTTGTGGGCGCAGCATTAACACTGACACAGTTTTTGGAAGAGACCTTTCATACCTGTTTGTTTGTAATGTATCATGTGGAAATACAGATCATCTGCAGCTTTGGTTTGAAGGATGGAACTGCTGCCTTCCAGGGCCAGAACTTCAGCACTGGATAATACTGAAAATCCTCCTTTTTTATCAGGAAGGTGGAAGTTGGTCAATATAAAATCCTGCCCTGCTGTAGATCTTCCTTGGGCAGACCCTCACCCATTTTAGCACTGTTCCTTACATCATCTGCCTTCTTACCATCCTCAGAAAATACAAACACTGCTTTAGCTTTTCACATTTCAGTATAACTGTGTTCAGCACTGTCTGCCCCACCTGCAGCCCACTGTACACAGAGGTGCCGCTGCTGCCATTTGCTGGCATACATTTGTTTGTACATTGCTCTGCTAATGTGCCTCTGTCTGGCCTTCAGCATTCCAGGAATAAGAAGGCCACTTAACCCAAGTCCTAGCTCTCTGATCCTGTTTGATCAGGAACAGTGATGCAGGAACTACCTTGGACTCTACTGAGAACACTCCCAATTGCCCTGTAATAAACCTGCCTTCCTCCCTGAAAGCCACGATGAGGATATAGAGGACAACAATGATTGAAAGGTCAACAAGTTTGAGCACCGACAGAATGAAAGAAACAAATAATGCTGAGGCCACAATGCTGAGTGTGCCCTGTGTGTTGGAAGGGGCATTTAAAGAGGACCTAGTTCAGCCCCTCTGCCCTGGGCAGGGACACCTTTCACTGTCCCAGGTTGCTCCAAGCCCTGACCAACCTGGCCTTGGACATTTCAGTGATGGGGCAGCCACAGCTTCTCTGGGCAACCTGTGCCAGGACCTGACCACATTTATCACCACCACACCTGGTCTGCTCAAGAACTCCAGAATTACTCTGGTAATACTGGATATTTTTCTGTCAGATGCAACTGAAGGAGAAAGAGTGGCTGTCAGGGAATTGTGACTACATGGTGTGAAAATCCTTCAGGTCAGTTGGAAAGTGTGTCACACACTTTCCACTCTGATGCATGAGTAAGGAAGAATGCAAAGATTGGTGGCAAAGTGTGGTTAGGTGGATCAATAAACCACAGGATGTTTTGGGTTCTGGAGCTGTAAGGAACAGTGGGAGGCATTGTAAAGTGTGTATTCACCAGCACCTAGAGACTGCTCCCATGCCTGAATGCAGGTATGAAACTAAGAAGTAGGAAATGGTAGCAAGAAGCCTCAAACTGAATTGGCAATGTCACTGAAAAAGTAGGGAAAAACAGGAAATGGGACCCCAGCACATCCTTAAACTTGCTGTGCAGCAAGATATTTGTCTGTGGAGTCTTTGTCCTTTACTCTGTGGGATGATTAAAGTAAAAAAGGTTCTTACCCTAAAGTAGGACATTCTTTCCCTCTGCTGTGTTCCTAGATTACTGATGCTCTAATTTTGAACAGATGTCTCTAGTAAGTAAATGGTGGTTCAGTTTTGCATTGGCCAAGTTCATGTTCTGGATGTAGAGATGAGGGACAGACATTGCTTCCTGTGAAGGCATCAGAGCTCATTCTGTGACTCATTAAATTGACATGGCCAATGCTAAGGTTCAATTACTTAACAACTGCATTTCCTGAAAGTTACCAGCCTTTGCAAGGAGGGGAAAACCATGCTGGGATGGTCTTTGGCTTTGTGAGAGGTGACTGATTCCGAGGAGTATTTACACGTGCCAGCCTTTGCTACTGCTGCCAGTACTCAGGGGATCAGGTAACAGTTCAAAAGAGAGGATCTGCAATGTTGTGACTTTTACTGTAAGTTTAAGAGAAGATAATTAGAGTTGCTGCCCCTGCATTCAGCTGGATTCAGAACAATGTTGATGCAGCTGCAAAAGGCCCAGAGCTGTTGGAGTGTGGCCTGTGATGTGGTTGACTCAGCAGCTGAACTGAGGAATTGTATCTCTAAGAGCTCTTTACTGAAACCAAAATATACTAGAACAGAAATCTCCCAGCACTTTTAAGCAGAGTCCTGGTTAAACTGCTCAGTAGTTTGTGAATTGAGGTGATTATACTAATTGGATGTTGGACAGAGACTGATTGAGTTCATGTCTCATGGCTGGAAATCACAGACACTGAAAGCTTAATTCACCATGCCTTTACCACATCACCTCCTGTTTCAGGAATCGTGGCCTTTGTTCATGCCAGAATCAAATTCATGTCTGTGCTTCCAGTAGCCTGGATCTGGGTGCTTCTTTCAAGGCCAAGATGATGAAGGATCTGGGCCTTGATACACATGAGCTGAGCTGAGCTGCTCTGCTTCGTGTAAGAGCAGGGACAGTCACGTGTGTTCTCTGAAAGAGTGTCTGATACTGGGACAGACTGGGGAGAGGTCCCTGATCACTTGTCCTCTGATGCACTCCTCTGGTCACCCGGATCACAGGATTCTTTTTCTCTGGCTCAGCAAAGCTCCTCTGTTGTTAAGTTTTCACTTTATTTGCTAAATTAATTTTCCATGAACTGAAAAGACACAATAAGGTTTTATTTGTGTATGTTTTGTTGGGGTTTTAAAAATTTTTTTGGTCCATCTTTCCCTGCCACTACCTCTTTCAAATGAGGAAATTCACAGTCATTTTCCCTAGTGCTTTTCATACCCACTTACTTTGTTGACTGTTTTGTTTACTGGATTTGTTTAATTTCTTAAATTTCTCTTCTTTAATTCCCTTTAATTTCCTCTTCTTTATCAGGGCTGCATGAAGTTAAGCTGAGTCCCAAAGCTCTTCTATCCTAAATTCTGGTATTTTATATATATAAAACTTCAGGGCTGATGGTACCTATACCTGGGATTATTTATGGGTTTTCATAAAAAAGAAAGAGGAAATACAGAATTGCATGGCTCCTCTCTTCCTTCTCCACTTCCCAACCCCCTCCCCACAGAGGAGTTTAATGTTAAATGATAAATGTGGAAATTAGAGACCGTCGAGAAAATCCAATTTGGTGAGGAGTTTTAAAAATCCCATAATAAACGCCGAGTGAAATGTATGATTTAATGCGGGGCGCCAATGGCTGCTATTATGTGCTATTAGCAAATCGGGGTTGAGAGTGAATCTTTATCACGGGCGCGCGCGGGCCGGGGCCGCCTCTGCTGCTGCTATTGATTTGTAGCCGCTTGTCATAATGACATGGGGAAGCAATGAATGGAAGATGTGCTTTTGATAGGATTGAAGGGGTGCAAAGGGGGGAGAAAAAAATCAGCAAGTTTTCTATCTCTTCTGCCTGATTAGATTTTTTTCTTCTTTTAAGAGCTTTCACATTCCAATAAAAATGCTAAATCAGCTCTGAAGCAGAATTGTTAGGGAGTAAATAGCCAGTCACATTTAAAGGAGGAAAAGATCTGACTTTATAGCTCTGGCTTCACAGCAGCCGATGAGTCTAAAGAATATTTTTGGCTCCACAGAAATTACAGTAGTGGGTGGTGTGAGGGTGGCTGGGACGTAGCCAGAGGACCTGCAGGCAGTAGGCATCAACATCTGTGGGATGCAATTTGTCAGGATGCACTGGAATTAAATCCCCAGTGCTGGTGTTTGAGGAGAGGAAGGTGTGTTTCGTGACCTCTGAAACAAAAGTGACTGCGATGAAAAAAATAACCTACAAGCTTTTGCCTTATAGTAACAAATAATAAAGGTTTCCTCTGCATCTGGACAGAAGATTTTTGTCACCTTAATTACAGGTGTTCCCTGTCAGAAACCCAGCCCAGGTGGGAAAGGAGTGCAATCCCTGTGCTGTCTGGGGAAAGTAGTGAGACTGTGTTGGGGGCTTTCTTGTGAGTCAGGCTCTTAGGAACCAAGAATTGGCTCCTGCCCAGCCATGGCTCTGGTGCACACAGAGCACCAGAGAATGAGACAAAATCCAGATGTGCTCAGGAGTGGATCTGAGGGTGGGTCTGTGGGTGCCTTTGCCTTCCTGAATAGTAGATCCACATGCTTTTATCTTCCTGTCTTCCAAACATTTTGCCCACCCTGGGAAAGGTGGAACTTGCCTACACCCCAAGGATCAGAGCTCCACTCTGAGCTCCTTTGCATCAAAGTCTGCACATCTTCTCTCATTACTACTATGATTATTATTGTTCTTGTTGTTATTTTTATTATTATTATTATTATTATTCTGGTTGGCCAGGCTGAAGACCTGTGAGCTGAGTAAAGTCTGGAACTCTGATATTTGGGTCCTTCCTTTTGGCCTGACCAGCCTCAGCTGCTATTACTTACAGAAACCCTCAAAGAGCAGCTGAGAGAACGTGGTTTCCAGGGCTTACTCTCAGAGTACGAAACAGCAGATTAGAAATCAATGCAAAGGGTCCAAGTGCCACTTCATCACTCAGGAGAAAGAAATACAGAATTCCTGGTCTGAGCTGTGTGCTCATTAAAATCACATCCTTTAAAACAGCCTTTGAATTAAACAGTGATCAGCGGAGATGGGCAGATTTCACGTCACAGGCAGGCAGGCAGGCTGATGGTATGTCTGACGTGGTGTTCACCTCACCACCCACTGGTCTGACTGGGCTCTCCAGGTATGCACAGCTCATGTCCAGCTGGAGGTGGCTGCACATCTGCTGCAGAAATTCAGTGCAAACCCTTGATGTGTCGAATGCTGCTTTTTGTGGAAGACAAATCAGAAAGGATTAGCACCTGACCTGTTCCTGCTCCAGAGCACTGACTATGAATCACACAGGGACACTTTAGGAATCCATCTCACCCCTCAAGCCATTTCAGCACACTCAGACAAACAGAATAGATTATTCCTACAGGAGTGAATGAACAATGAACCAGTGGAAACCCTCTGACAGGGGAAAGTGCTATCTTGGGCCAGTCTTTTGTGGTGTTTGATAAGATAACAACTTGATTCTCCACATTTTATTATGAAAGTAAATGTAGGCTAGGAATCAACTTTGGGAAGCTTTTGGTGCTAATGTGATATTGCTTCTAGAATGGTTGCTCATACTTCTGAACAGATGAGTCAGCAAAAGTACAGAGGCAGCATTCCAGCTCTGGTCTGTCCTGTCTTTTGGCTCTTAGGTACCAATTTTATGATAACAGCAGAGGAATTTGGTATGACAACAGCTTTCAAACATAAAGATGCTGCTGCCAAGGGAAAAGGAATAGTTTGTTTCCTGTGTTTAAGACTTAATGGCTTAAATGGCCACTAGGTTAGATCAGCAGCCTGGAACCTGAAGTCTGTGGACCACTCGGGTTCTTTTGAAAGCACTCTGCTCAATCTATCTGTAAGGGCTCAGTGTAACTAATCATATTGTGTTACCTGTTTTCTGGGAGTTCAGAGACACCTTTCTGCAAAATGACAGGAAAAGGCCAACTTTGCTCCCTCCTTGTTCCTCCTCGTGTCAGGAGTGAGACCTTGGAAGGTCCCTTCCAGCCCAAACAGTGCTGTGAGTCTGTGATCTGTATGTTTAACCCCAAGTCCTTGGGGGTTGTGTGGCCCATGGCATTGGATGAAAATTCTGTCAATGTCCGATCATTATTTAGATCCCTTTATGGTGAGACACAAATAATCATGTTCTTTTGCTTAGTACTTCATGAATAAACCTGGACATACAAAACCCTAAACCCACAGTGACAAGGATAAACAATGGAATGGCAAACAGTAACATAATTTTGGTAAGATGCCGTCAGGAGACCAAAGCTGTGGAATTCCTGAGCTGTTGTTTTCCTTCTGCCCCTCTTTCTTACATTTTTCCTTGGTTGAAAAGGGAGGAGAGAGCAGATTCTAACAGGAGCTTCTAAAATCATCTTTCTTCTTTCAGTGAGTACAGGTGATCTATCTCCACAGGCTCCTAAAAGCACATTGATAATTTTCAATTTGGAAGCTTTTCTGTAATAAAATTGTTTTGTTATAGCAGACAAGTTTGAGGGTGTTTATTGTGTTACTGTCTGTTGGAAGACCTGCAAACCCCCTTTCTGTCACGCTGAGCATCCAAGGCTCTGTCACCCAAGCATCCCCCTGCATGTGCACCCTTCACTCCCCAGCACCACTGGGGCTCTGCCAGGCACTGCCCTCTGAGCCCCTGCCCAGAGCCAGCAGGTACGAGTGCTCTGAGAGAAGGGGAATACAGGAAAAAAAAAGATTGGGATAAACCAGATGTGGACTTAATCATGATCTTTTTAACAAGACGCAGAAATATTCCTCTGCAGGCAGTCATGAGGCACTAGGTCCACTGCCAAATGTCCCTTCTAAATGTCTCATTAAAAAAATAAACATGACTATCTGACATTCCATAGCACAAGTGCCTTCCCAGTGATGCTGTCCAAGGACTGACCAGGTAGTATGGGAAGTAGTTGTGAGTTTTTTCAGGTTTCTGTCAGCAGAATGCAAATGTTTAAATATTGCTGGTCTTTGCTGCAGACTCCCATCTTGGAAATCAGGGGTGGAGTTTCTGCAGCTGTTTAAACCTAAATAACTGACCATACTAAAAGGGAGCATTCCAGTTCTCAGCTTTGAAATGTTATTTCTTCACCTCCCTTGTGCTAGCATCAGAGCGAAAGCAGAGGCAGCCTGGTGAGTATTGATATGGAGTAACAACCCGTGGGAGGTGAGAGGACATCCTCCTCCTCAGAAGTTTTTCAGCATGTTAGGTCAAACACACAGTAAACCACTGCATGACAATTTTGCAGGGCGCTCAGTTCCCACTGCTCTGGGGTGGAGGGGTGGCAGGGTGGGTGCTGTTTTTGGTGCTCAAGGCTGGTGGTGACACATCCTGTTAGCCAACACGGCTCCCAAATGCTCTGTGGGACATGTGCCAGGCGCTGAACCAGCACCCCAGGGCCATAGATCTGGCTGGGCAGGCAGGAGGAGTGTGTCCAGCAGTAGCCTTGCTCACAGGCTGCCAAGATGACAAATATTCCTTGAAGGAGACCATGAAGTAAAATAAACCCATCTTAATATATATAGGGAACACCTATAACAAAATATATGATGCACATGTGTATATTTGCTGTATTTAAAACCTGAATTTGTGAGAGGGACACAGCATTCCCTTTGTTTGAGGTATGCTCAGAACCACTCAGTGGGGCAATGTGCTTAGGATAATCTGTTCCCTGCTGAAATATGTTCCTGTTCTGAGCTGGGTGTGCAAGACACAGGACACAAAACACCAGTTCTCCTGGAATCAGCTGGTCTGTGTGGCCTTTGAAATGTGCAATTCATGCTGCCGGAGATGAGTCTGTCATGGCAGCATAGGAGGGTGTTTTAGCTTTCAGAGGCACACCGTTCCCCCACACCCCTGGGGCAGCTCTGCCCTGCATCACTACAATCCTGGAGCAGCTGCTCTCTAAGCATGAACAGTCTATTGTCCA
>VZUA01097673.1:0-11845 GCA_013401035.1 Horornis vulcanius | reverse complement strand
AACGCAGCCCAAGGGCAGAAAGGGAGTAGATGGGGCTTTTGTGATGTGAACCTACCAGGAGCTGCCTACACATCCATATCCTGAANCTACACATCCATATCCTGAAATTTATTTTTTTTTAAAGCAAATTCAGTGGGTGAGAGCTGCCCATGGCTGTATTGCCCAACAGTTACCTAATGTCAGCAGCAAATCTCATGTTCCCTTTTGCAGAGAGAGCATTGCAGTCACTTTTGACCCCTACTCCCTGGGAACAGCCAGTCTCTGATACTTCCACAAAATCTGATTTTTTTTTTTTACTTTAACTGACTCTGTGTTTTCTGTGAAGGAGGACCAAGCAGCTTGTGACCTGTGACCAGCCACTCTGGGATGTTTGACAATGTACCACACTGCTTTAGGGCTCCCAGTAACAAGATGGGTGCTGTGATCGTGCAGCAGGTGGCATGGTTGAAGCCACCTCTGCTGCTACACACCTCTGCAGTCAGCAGGTTGCCTCTGCACCACTGCCTTCCCATAGGATTGTGGACATCCGGTGCTGGTGCCTGGAGGAACATTTGTCAACAGGATACAAACATGCTTTATGCTCTTGCCAGATCCAGAGGAACAAATAAATGTGCAATGGGATAAATAAATAGGAAAGGACTCGGGGCTGCACTGCCAGGATAGCCAGAAGTAGTAAAGCAGATGAGTAGTCCCTCAGGGTGAAGGGCAGAGTGGGGTGCCCTGGCCCTGCTTGAAAGCCTGAGATGATGGGGAAGGGTGACATTCTATTAGTAAACCACTAATGACCACCTCTTTGGCATTTCCTGAAAACTATGGTAGGTTGGCTGGTCCCTGGAGGAGCGCTGTGATGTCAGCAGCCAGAAATCCTGTGGAACCGGACAGACTGGCAAATGCATGGAAGTCAGCTAATCTGCTGTTTTATCACTCCTCCGCCCCCAAATCCCCATCCACTTCAGGCATCAGAGGGAAGTCAATTGACTTGAGCTTCCTTTTTGTGCTCAAACACCTTGGTTGACTTGGTTATTTTCTCTCGTTTTTGTTTCATACAAACAGATCAGCTTCAAAGGCGGTGCTGGCCCAGGTGTTATGTGATACATATCTACCAAATAACCGGGGAGAGGTCTTGCTTCACCAGGTGCTCACTGCCTCTGAGTGGTCTGGTCAGTTTTGCTGCCTCTCCCCACTAACTGGAGTGAGAGTTACTGCTGGGAAAGGACATCAGTTGTTGCTCGCCTTCTCTCTTTACCTTTATCTCCCAAAGCAGAGGAAAGTGGGGACAATTTGGAGTGGCTTTCCAGGGAATAGGACCTTAGCAGGGACATGGCACCACTCCTCAGAGTGGCTTTTGTAGTGATAAGGGCAGTGTCCATGGAAATGGCTTTCTGGATGGGGGCTGACCCAGAAGGTGAGGGTTCCATCTTCACCTTACCTGGCCCAATAAGTTTGACTTTAATCTTCATCCTCTTCCACCCTGCAGATTGCAGGATGGGCATGCTGCCAGATGTATTTTCCCTCACCACGTTGGAAACCCAGTATAAACTTGGAGGCAGGTGGGAGGTGCTGAACTCTTGCCTTGGCAGCAACTGGGACAACCCACCTCCTCATCCCTGCCATCTCACTGGTGTGAGAAAATCGGAGCAGGTTGAATGGAGCTCCTCACAAGGGCCCCTATTCTTAGACACCCAGGGAGTTTCAGGGATCCATGCAGAGAATGAAGCTGTAGCCCTCCCCACTGGTGTGTGCCAGGGGCATGCACTGAGCCAAGGACCAGCTGGGCGTCACCTCTGTCCCTAGCAGGGAGATGTGCATCCAGGTCTGCACCAGCCAGCCATGGAGGCAGCTCTCAAAAACCAGTCCAGGGCAAAGGGTCACCTATGTTGGACCCCAGAGAAACCACATGGGGTCTTTCTGTGCTATGGCCTGCTCTTCAGGTCCCTCCTGGGGAAAAATTCCAGGCTGGGGGAGTAACTGGGACAAAACCAAAAGGCTGAGGAAGCTGTGCCATAGGACATATCAGGTAGTTTATCATGGTAATATAAAGAAGGGTCTGCAGGCCATGCACATGAATATTTGCATATGTGTGTGTGTTGTTTCATTTTGATGTAGAACCATAGCAATTTTATCCAGCTGGAATAAATTGCTCCAAAATTCAGGTACTTGCATGCAGTAGTACCAGCATGGGAGGTGGAGGGAGGCAAGTTGCTAAACCTGAGAGCAAAACCATGTGAGTTAAATGGGTTCCACTTATCCAGGCACCTCTGGAGCATTACTCTGGAGCACAGCAAAGCACCTACAGAAACCACCTGCAGAAAGCCCTGTGTGGAGTGCTGGGGAAATCCAGGGGAAGCACTGCAGCTGCAGGTGAGGTCCTGCACAGTCCCTGCTGCAACATGACAGCACAGAATGGTCAGGACTGTGAGAGGCATGGTGGGAACAGGGAGATGGGTGGGAAGCAGGATGCCCTGCCAGTGCCTTACCTGCTCACCAAAACATGCTGTGCCAGATGGGGAGGCACCAGGAGAAGCCTCAATCTACCCCAGCTGTAATTAGCCAGGAGGTGAATGCAACCATACAAACAAGGCTGCAGGAACTCCACGTAACCTGGACATGATGGGGTCCTGGTGACACTGCCTGTGCCAGGAACAGAAGAGATGGGAGGGATATGGGCACAGGAGCCACTGGGACTTGGCATGAGGGAGCCCAGTGCTCTGGCAAGTGCAAATCCATAGTTCCTGCAGTGCAGTGTCATGGTGTACATCTCTGCCAGGGGCCATCCACTGCTGCTGGGTGTGTCCCTGCTCCATCAACAGCCATACATCAGACTAAAGCAGGTTCCCACTGCCTTTGCCCACCAGGTCAGGGAGAAGTGGAAGGAAAGCACTACAACTGAAAACATAGCCATAGTGGTTGTCCATCCCTGTGGCAGTACGACTTGTCAACAGCAGGAAGTTCAAAATCTGCTCATTGGGTCGGGACAAGCCAGCCAGCAGCCAGTAATAAATCCCTCCAAGCAGCCATAAATCACCAAACTGCATCACTGGAAGACATGCCAGAGAAGGCACGTAGGATAATAGAGTGGTCAGGTGGGACCTACCTAATCCATAGGGGCATAAGGCCAAGTATCTAGTGGCTGGGCCTGTTTCTCAGGGCTTGGTGCTGCCTCTGAGTAGCTCATGGGCTCTGGGAATCAGCTGAAGCACAAGCCTCTGCAGACTGGCACCACATTGAGCCAGTCTGGGTGTGTTACTTGCCCTTCTGACCTTGCACTTGCAGATTGGTGACCCATCTTGCCTCAGGAGCTGGTAGAGGAGGAAGAGCACTTTGCAGTGTTTTCTCTCCTTGGTGGCTGGATGTGGGGCAGTTGGAACATTTGAGGATGCTGGCTCACCCTGCCAGGCAGCACCCCCTTGTCAGATGGACAGGTGCAGGCAGCATGGGCACACAGCAGTGACAGAGCTGAGATACCACTTGCACATTGTTTCACTCATGGAACACTCTGGCCTAGGCTAGTACCTCCTGGCACTGCAATATTTTCTCTCTTATATAGCCTGTTTGTGAAAAATTACTTCACTTGTTTGTTTGCTTTTGTTACACATGCCTATATGGCCTAGCCAAACATCCTTTTGGCTTGTGCAAGCCCTTTCTGGAGGCTGGCTTATTCCTCATATCTGTGAGTTGATGTTTAATCAAGTCAAGCATTATTTTGTTACAATCTTTCTGCATTGGCACTGTTGCTCTTGCGCCTTCCTTCTCCTCCCGATGTTTTTGAAAAGTCTTCTCAGCATCCTCCTTAACTTTTCCTGCTTGAGCACAGGCACTTTATGGTGATGCTATACATTGTGTCCACCCTGTTTGACTTGCACAAACTTCCAGATCACCTCTGGTCTTCTGTCCACGTTGCAATATGGGTTGAGAATGGAAAGTTCTGTTAGAGAACACTCCTGTGCATTCTCTACTTTTCACATATTATCTGTAAATTGTCACTGAAGTTGTAGAAACACAAAGTATTGCTTTTCTTTGAGTCCAAAGAAGAGAGGACAGGTGGAGGAGAGAGAAAATGTGAAGAGAAGAGATGCCCTGTTGTGCTGCACAGAAGCAATCAGACCAGCATAGTGCAAAACTACAGCATGCCAAATTTGCTCTCTGAATTGCAAAAAGAATAGCTCTTTTTGCAAGAATACACAGCTTTGCTGCAGTTTTTTCCTCTCTAGGGTTACATAATCTGCTCCCGGGCCCCCAGGCAACAGTCTCTGCTGCTAAGGCAAAGCCTTGCTCTGGTGGGATGCTCTCACAGCAGGAGAGTTTCAGAGTGCTGTAACCTTCCAAAGGAAGGGTGAGCCCACCTCTTCACAGTTTGGTTATGCATTTTATCCTGCCTCCTACAAATATAACTTTGGTCCATAAAATCGGTGTGTGAAATAAGGTTAGTCACAGGACTTCCTGGCAGCAGCTCATAAACAAGCTTTCCTCACTTCCCCCTTATGAAAGGTCATCTGTCCCCTGCTGCACTGACTTTTTTGTTTCCCTCTTCTCCCATTTATCCCCTGACCCGCATTAGTATCTCAGTCAGTCTAGTAAACGTTTTGCCCCGTGGCAGCTTCATCAAACACAGCAGGAAAATCAGGCTCTGGAGCACACTCTCGACACATCTCCTGAGGATGGATCCTTTTGCACTTTCTGGTAGGTTATTTTGTTATCGTTCCTCATTCACACGTTGAGCAAGGAGAAACCAATGGCCCAAGTATTCAGCAGCTCGTTAGCAGTGAGAGGTAATAGGTACTTGAAGCTTCCTCTTCCCTTCATCCCTTTCTCACTCATACTTTTCCCCTACTTTAGCCTTTGTAGTGGCAGTTTCCTGGGCTGAGTTTGCTGTTCAACATCTGGTAGTTGAGAGTGGTATTTAACTAGGTCTCACAATTATTTCTGTTTCTCTGAAAAATACATCCACTTTCCTGGGTTCAAAGGTGCCCAAGCATTAGCACACATGAAGGATTCACCACCCATTGTGTGTTTTACAGATGGAGCCTTCTAGCACACAGGTCATGCTGTCACAATCATGGCATTTACAGTCTCACCAGTAGCCTTGCTGGCCTTGATCCACATGTTTACATCTGACTTCCTCATCAGCACAACGGATAAATGTACGTAGCAGTTGGACCAGATAGAGGAGAGTTCCTAAAGCAGCCAGGGGAGATGTGTACTCATGAGTCAGCTGCTTTTTGGTTGCTCTTAGTCGGCAGAACAGTGACTGTTGTGCAAATTTCCCTTCCTTGCTGCAGCCTCTGTCTTTGAACACACTGCACTTAGATCCACACACTCACCGTGCTGGCGCCCTGATCTCACCCATTCACCCAAACCCTGGCCATTGCTCAGAGTTTTATTTTACCTACCAGGCTCTGCCTGTACCAGTCTGATTTCAGGTCTGGGACTAAGACCTGTCACCTTATTGTCACCCCATTTGCCCCCTGGCTAGTCACACCTGTGACGGCAGCTGGGTCGGTTTGCAGCATTGCTTGAGGCTTCATTTCTTGGAAACAAGACTTGTGAAGCCAGGAAAATTTTCAGATCACCCCATTTACATATTCAAACAGAGATGAAAACCTAGCAGGATTTTCTGCTAGCCCTGTGTTTCCTTTTCCTCTCTGTCATCCTTTTACCCTGTCTTGCTGTAAAACTGACAAAGCTCTCAACTCCCCATCTCAACCTCAAATTGCCCCCCTCCTCCTTACTGTCCTTGCACAGGTCTTGAGCATTTCCTGATTTTTTTCACCCAAGAGCCACCATCTGTGACATGTAGCAGTTCACACAAAGCTGCGTGCTTGCTGTTCATGAGTGATAGCCCAACAGGGACACAGATGTTTGGTCTCATTTCCCACAATCCAGTGGCTTTTGGACATTTTTCCAAAAGATTTGTTCCATCCTCTTCTCTCGTTCAAGCTCCCTTTTAACAACCAACTCAACTGAGTACGTCTTTTATGCAAAAAGCTATTTCCTTTTGAAGCTCTCAGTAAAGGCCATGTTTGTCACTTAATGCTCTGAGGGAAATTTGGGTAAATTGGACTGGAGACAAAAATTCTCTGTTCCCTCTCCCAGGAAGGTATCAGGTTCCTGCATTTCATGTGTATTTCTGCTCTAAGAAGCTCAGTAAAGTGGTATTATTAGACTGTCTCTTCACATTGATTCCTGGCTCAACCACACATAATTCACTCATTTCAAAACACCTCTTGCCATCATTACTAAGTTCCAGCTGGAGGTTCAGGTGAGTCTCCATGACCCAAACTGTGGTCTTTCCCCTGCTAAGACACCATCACTAAAAGCAAAGGATAAACACAACAGATGCAGCACTTGGATGCACTGGCTGTGACTGTCACTGCCTCGTTTGGACTCAGCTCAATGTTGTGTCACAGAGCTGCCTCTGCAGGGATATGGAAATGGAAAGTAAAAAAGAGAGGATTGCATTTAATGTCCCAGTTTGTCCGGGCAGAACTTGTGGGTAGAGGCAAAGGCAACGGTCTCTGCTTATTCTGACCACTCCTCAGTGACCTGAATGTAAACTGAGAGCCATCAAATACATGTCTCCCTGAATGGTTTCCAGGGACAAATGCTTTTCCACAGCCACATCCCACTGCTTTCTTCCTCTGCCTGCAGTGGGGCAACTGGGAGAAACTGTGGGCTGGGGTGATGAGCACACATCTGAGCCGCATGGAAGGGACCGTGGTGCCACCGTTTCTTCCTAGCTGCCAGCATCACTGCAGGGACCATGGATTTCTGAGCTGTATTCCTCCAAGGGAACCATTGAGTTATTTCTAGCTTTGACCAAAGTTTTCTCTTCTGAGTGTCCCTGTCTGTGCTCCCCACTGTGCCGTGACCGGTCCATCAGCCTGTTTTCAGCAGGTACTGATAGCTGTGATGTGCCAGGAGCCCTTGGAGGGCTGCCCGTGCATTTTGTGAGCCCTGTTGCCACGATACTGAACGCAGAGCAGATGTTTATTTCAATAGAGATGGCTTTGATTCCTTTTCAACTTTTCTCTTGAGCTGCCATCGTGTGTGAATACTTCTTCCTGGGAGCCAAGCGCTCTGACAGGGCCCAACAGGCAGGCGTTGTGGCTGCAGCCAGTGAGGAGGGCAACAAGGTTGAGTGGCAAGTGGCAGAGCAGCATAAAGCAAGCTGATGGCCCTGGCCTGTCAGGAAGGATGGCTGAAGCTCTGGGGACAGGGACTGAAGATGTGTGTGCGTCTGCATTCACGTGTTTGTGCACACATGTGTGTTTGTGTGGCCCTGTTTTGGTGCTGAAAGCCTGGCAAGGCTGGGAAAAAACAGTCTCTTTCTCAAGGCTATTGCTCCCTAGCACTTCGTTCCCCTCTTTTTCACCTCCCAGCTCCTTCTATCAGATCATCATTGCCTTGCTGCACAAGTGTACCAGATTAGCTGGAGGCTGAGGTGAAGAGACCATCTTCTTGAAACCAGACACCAAAAAATATTGAAAATAAGGTAGGAAAGGTAAGGAGATCCCTTCCTTTAGTACAGCAATTCCATGTGAGAATTATCAAGATGAGATAATTACTCCTTTCTGAATTTTTTTTTTGTCTCCTTTACCCTTCCCTTCCTTTTTTTTTCAGTTCATATATTTTAAAAAATTACCTTTTTTCCTCTTTCTCTCTCTTCTTTAACCCATCTTGTGTTGTCTGTCCACCCTTTTCTTGGTGCTGGCAGAGCAATGTGCCCTCACAAATACGCTGCCCAGAGTCCTGCCCAGGGCTATCAGCCTCTTAGGAAGGGGTGCATTGCTAGTGTAGGAATTCCACCAGAACCAGCTTCTTGCTGTTGCCTTATATAGAAATGTTTTTAATTCTATAAATACTATATGCATTTTACTAAAAAAAAAAAATTAGGGAAAAAGAAGGTTTGACTAGCTATGTAAAGACACTGTGCTGTTGGGGCTGGTGTTTTGTTTGCCCACTGGTAGGGCCTCTCACTTCCTTCACTCTTTCCACTGTTGTGAGCAAACTATTTTTGGTATTCCAAGAGCGCAAGCTTTGCTGAAATTCTGGTTTCCTGCTTTGGGGGGGAAATCAGAGCAGGGAAGAGTTATTTAAAATTACAAAATATATTTGCAAACAGGGAGAAGAATATATGAGAATAATTATTTGAGAACAATGTTCTGTGATATTAAACTACTCAATTGGATACAATTATCTATAAATACATGCATGTGTCTCTGTGTTTGTGTATTTAGAGATGTGTGGTTTATTTTAGAGATGGAAATGTAAATAGAGTATATCTGTAATAAAGAGGTCAGAAACAAAATATTAGCTCCATCTCACTTATCTTGCAATCTTGAAAGCACAGAACTATCCTACAGAAGATCATCTTCTTTAAGCCAAATATTGTATTGAAATAAAAAGTTAACTGGCACAAGGATCTTTCATGTTGAAGGTGGAAAATTTGCCCTTGAGCTTGTGAACAGTCCATTAAATTTATCATAATCCTTAGGAACATAGTGACTCACCATTCAACAGACTGGTACAATACACATGCACTATCAACTTGGAGATAAAGACCTCATAAAGACAACTCACTGATTTTTTCCCCTGTTATGGAAAATTAAAGATTAGGTCAATGCAAAATTCCTGTGCTACAGACTCATCTAGTACCGTGGGCACTGTGTCTACTGGTCCTGTTAGCAAGAAGCTCTGCCTACCATTGCAGGGCAGTTCCTCCCATCTCAGCTGAGTACTTTGGACAAATTTTAACCCTCCAGGCTGAAACTTCTGCATGGAACAGGTCAATCATGCAAGAACAAAGCCCATCCACCACAGTAGCTCATTCTGACTGGAGCCAGTGGAAAGGGCTGGGGAAGTGAGTAAGAATGGAGTGAGCACGGGCAGTGCTTGCACTCCCCTGAGGGGATTTGCAGCTCACCCAATTCCTCAACCAAAGGTGCTAGTTTTATAAACAGTATTTCCCAGTGTAAGGGTTTGGGTTTTTTTCCTTCCAAGAAACTGTCCAGTCACTTTTGGCCTGTAGCAAATAGTTCACCAGCTTAATTATACCCTGTGTGAAGAAGTGCCTTCTTTTGTTTCTTTTGAACTTGGCATCTGCTTGTTTGATTTAATGAATTTACATTGAAGCAGATGGTGAACCAGCATCCTTCACCCACCTCTTCCATCCCAGGTATTTACCTCAGCCTGATTATTTTCCATAAAATATAGGAAGTGTCAATTATAAAAATAGTTCAGGCATTTCTAAGAGGAATATTGCAAGAAAATGTATCATTTTGCTCTGCTAAGAAATATCATTTTGCTCCCTTTGCTTCTGAGGGAGGATGTGGAGCATCATACTTTTGTCAAACATGTGCCATCATTGTCTTCTGGAAAAAATGCCTGGTTTTTGCTATATTACATGAAAATCTCAGTTTTTTAACACTTAGTTGGCACTGGCAGACTTTGGCAGCTGAATTATCTAAATAATCCTTTTGTGCTGGAGGAGCTCCATCCACCTGGTGTCCTGCAGAACAACTGAGCTGCCTCCTCTGGGGGAACCTATAGCTGCAGAGGCAACAAGGAAGGTGGGATACAGAGAATACTAGAGAATGAAGGGAGACAAGAGGTATTCTGGAGGTGGGAATGAAAGTGGTGAGCAGAAGTGAATGTAGCAGGTACTGTTCCTAGTCCAGATGCAAGGCTCTATAATTTTAAATTATTTATTGGATGCAGATATGGCAAAGTTGTAATAAGGCATTGAGAAGGACTACATTTGTCTCCCATGTTAGTTAGCATCAGCAGCTTCTAGTGGCAGCACTGGAATTTCTGAAGGTCCTAATTAAGTTGCCTTGAAGACAAAATGATTTCCCTAATGCCCATGAATCAGAGACTGATTTATGTCAAAGAATTGAGAAATTATGTGCTTAGAAAATCATTTTAATTCTTCCTTTGACATCCCTGATGTTCTCATTAATAAAATAAATATGTGGTTCTTCTTTTCCCCAATTCAGTCAACTCGTAACTTCCACAACATCTTTGGCAAGGTGTTTCAGACTTAAAAACATGAAAGGCATTCAAATTTACTGGTTTGGGATGTTGTATTCCACTTTATGGGATAACCCTTTAGCTGTGCTGCTTGTATTGAGAGAAAGGTGCCAGGCAGGACAATTGTGGGTGTCTCTAAACACGCTGCATGGGATTGTCACCACAAGCCCAGGTCAGTTCAACACCAGCCAGCTGAACTTTGCAAAGGCACTGAAGGATTTGGAACACCCAGACCCACCCTGATGCATAGAAACTGGGCATCATATTTTCTAGAGAGATGTGTGTTTGCATCACTTCTGCTAGAACCAGATCAGATACCTATTCCCTCCCTCCCCCTAGCACATCACTGTGAGGAATCCTTGGAGTCTGTAAAATGTAGGGTTTTTTCTGCTTAGCGCTCTAATTAATTTCATTTAATTCATTTATGCTTGAAAGTTTAAGAGATATTTCCACCACTTTTCATGGTAGGTCTAAAGGAACATGTTGAAGGAACTCTCCAAAAGCTCCATGGTTTTGATAGCTCCCTGAAGTCTTCTAATGTAAAAATAATTATATTTTCACACCAGCAACACAAAAATAGTAGTTAAAAAACATGAAACAGTTGAAGGTCTGACTTGGGTCATATTGCTACTGTGAGGCCCTGGGAACTGTCCTAAGCGAATAATAGACACATTTTAATTCTTGGAAAACAGCAGCACCAGGTATTTAAAGGACAGGCTGGGAGGGAGCAGGGAAGGTCTTTCATAGAGCAATATCAGCAACTGACCACCTGTCTTTCTTAGTGCACAAACTAGAATTTGCTAATGACAGAGGGAAATACAATATTACAGCCCTTTTCTTAGATGTTATGGTGCCAGTCTACCTCACTTCACAGCCTGGCTCAATGATTCAGTCATTGCGTGAGCAGCTGATCACTTAAGATTCCCTGACGATTTTCCTCCCTGGCTTTGCTCATCATGTCATTCCTGGGCTTTCTGACCTGCCTTTTCACAGGAGGTTTTTCTTGGTGTTTTTGTCACTGGACTTTTGGTCAACCTGCCATGTATGGGAGAGAGCTACAGATATAATTGCTGGGGAGAATACCTTATCACAGGCTTCACAGTTGTCCTGCAAGAGCAGAAGTAGAACTCTCTTAAATAAGTCTGCTACTCCCTTTCATGTTATATTAAGCTGCATGCAAGTCAGAAATGCATAAAAGGCCAAAAGTCTCCATATATGTCCCCAAAATAAGAAGAATAGATTGACAATAAGTATTTCTGGTACAGAGTAAACAGGGAGAAAATATGTCTAACATCAAGACAAGGCTGAGATCGACAGTTAGCAGGAATCTGGAGAGAAAAATCAAGGCAATATATGGATAGAAAGAGAAAAGCAAAGCCTCAGAACCAGAAGAGGAGCAGCAGGTCTGCAATGCAGCAGCAGCATGAAATAAAAATCATCCTATTTAATTTGTGAGGATTTTTTCAGGTTTCATGTTCCAAAGATTATTAAAAGGTAGAAGGAGAAGTGATTTAAGTATATTTAGCAGAATTAATCAGGCAGTATTTAGATGTACCATGAGTGAATATTCATTCATTTATTTTCTGAACCACTGTACATAATTAAGAAAGCTTTTTGCCAGTAGAAATCCACATTTCTTCCCAGAGGTTTATTAATGGAAAACATTTTTGAATTTAAGTATATGGTATCAGCTTTCAGAAAATACTTACCTTAAACATTCCACGCATTAAAATGAAATCCAGGTAGGCTTATAAGTAACTTAGACGTATAACTATCACACAGAAGCCTTTTTAAGTCATGGTATTTGAAAAAAAAA
>VZUA01097661.1:6407-18343 GCA_013401035.1 Horornis vulcanius | reverse complement strand
GCTGATGGCTGCTGCTGGGCTGCTTAGAGGCAAAAATGCCATAAGGCTTTCTTACCAGTTGTGCTGCTTTGGGCTGGGGCAGAGTAGTTTTTCTTCCCAGTGGCTGATATGGGCTGTGGTTTGGATTTGTGTTGGACACAGCCCTAATAACCCAGGCATGTTTTTGTTACTGAGCAGAGCTGCCACAAGGTCAAGACTTTCCTGTTGCTCACCCCACCAGTGGAGTAGCTGGAGGTGTGCAAGGAGCTGCAGGGACACAGTGGGGACAGCTCATCCCAACTGACCCCGGGGACAGTCCAGACCATCCAGCATTCTCACATTCTCACACAGAAAGCTTGAGAAGGAGGGGGAGGTGGGGGACATTGGTGTGATGTTACTCTGCTGAAGCCCAGCTGCCCTGGGGATGGCTTAGCCCCTGCCTGCCCTGGGGAAGTGGGGAATGAATTCCTCCTTTGGCTTTTCGTGTGTCTGTGGCTTTTGTTTTACTTATTAAGCTGCCTTTATCTCAACTTCTGAATTTTCTTACTTTTACCCTCCCCTCTCTCTCCCCTATCCCCACCTGTCCACGGGGCTTAAGCCATAGCATCAGCCCAGGGGTGTTTAAGGTGTATAGTGAGTCTGGAGGAGAACATTTATCTTCATGTTTGCACACACTGAAAATCATTGCTGACTGAGTACTTCACTGATGTGAATTTTCTGCCGATACTCTGTAGATGAACTGAAAAGGGAATAACATTCAGGGGGAGCTCTTTGGTAAGAATGGTGGGTTCATGTGTCTTGACTGGTTTTAAAACAGAGCTGATTGGTCTGTATAATGTATAGTTACTGTAGAATGCCTGTGAGAGGAAGAGAGGGAATGTGAAAGGTTAGCTTTATTTACTCTGTTTTTGTGGTTTGTTTGCTCATTTTATCTGTAAAAGACTTAAGCCCAAGTAAAGACACCTAGAGTGAATATGGGAGTCTAGGATAGAAGCCACATTTTGCATAGCAGGTTTTTGTAACTATTTGAATGTGAGCTTCCAATGGGATGTTGTTATCACAATGGTTATGCAATGTTTATATTAATAAACAGAGGAATGGCACTTATGAAAAGCATATTTTCAGAGGAGACCTAAACAGTGTTTTGTTTTGTTGAACAAAGAAAGCAAGCAATAAAAAACAAACCCTAAAATTCTCTGTTAAATGTGTAACTTTGCTAACTAAAATGGGTCTGATTTAATTGCTGAGACTGAAATATGTGCTATTTCAATTTTACAGCATCTCTCTGCAAAAGATTCCTTGCAGCCATCTGAAGAAAAAGTGGGTGCTTTTACAAGGATAATAGAAGCAATGGGGTTCACAGGACCACTCAAGTACAGCAGATGGGTAAAGCAGTAATTTAATAATTCTTTTGGTTGTTTGATAATTCTAAAAAGCAGACCAAAAACACCCAACATTTTTTTCTTATGATAAGAGCAGTACTTAATGGAAAATGTTTTAATGTAAATTCCTGTTTTCTGATGTAAGGAATTAATAATCCAGATCTCAAACCTCCATTAGGTATTGCTATCATTGACATATGCAACAATATTGTATTTGGCTTGTAGACTCTAAATCCTTCTTGAATTTCTTCAGATATCTGATTTTCACTTCATTTGTGCACCAAACAACAAAGAACCTTAGAAGGAGGGTCTGCTGGGCAGTCAGTGGTGAGATATGGTGTGGTTGCTGTTCAGATCACTGCCTAGTGGTAGCTGACTAGGGCAGAGTCACAAATAGGTTCTTCTCTTTCTCCTTTTCTTTTTAAATAGCTCTTTCATAAAACAGTTGTTAACATTAACTAAATGAGAGCAGCTCTGTGAAAGATGCTTTTGGTTCCTTATGCAGAAGAAAAAAGATGAAATTCATAATTTCTTTTCTCTGAACTAAGGAAGAGTACAAAAGAATGAGAGGAAAAGGCAGCTTGAAAGAAGGACTGAGCCCAATTGTGTTGAAATTAAAACCAGTTATTTGAATAAAAAGACTAAAAATAATAGAAGTTTTAAGGTGCTTTGATTAGCTGCAATGCAGAGTGCACCTCTTCAGAGGTTGATCTGAAGCTGTTGCTGATTGCATGCTGCTCCTCAGAAAGTGTAAAGCAAAGATAAATGAGTTGTAACAGGCTTAGGTATTTTGGTTAAAATCAGTTGCTTTAATCAGGTGATGCTAAACCTCTTGAGAGTGTAGTTTCTCTCCCATGTGCTTGTGTACATATTGTTGTAATAAAGATTCTTGTTAGCTCTAAGTGTTGATTTCAGAGTTCTCCTTAATTGCTGCTCTTTACTGCCTATTTTTGGCTGGGGAACCTGGGTTGGGAGAGAGTTATTTTGTGGTTAGGGCCCAAGAGACCTGAGTTCATTTTTGGCCTTGCCCGTGCTCTCTAGGAGATCTTTGGGAAGTTTCTTAATATTTCTCTTGCTTTTTTCTGTTTTATGCTCCCTTCCCCCACATTTCTTCTATACCCTAAAACTTCCACGTTTAAATATCATCAGTTTCTCCTTTGTTACCTGCATTATTTAAGGGCTGGATTGTGTGGACTGTTTTTTACAATATGTTTTTAATGTCTAGTAATGCCTGCTCTGGGGCAGTGACTCACCAGGGAGATCTCTGCTCACAGGCCAGGCAGTGTTTCCTTTAAAAGGGAAACCTTCAGAACTCCTGTAAGCAATGTAAATCATTCTACTTCAAGAAGTTTAGATGTATGTTTGATTTTTGGCAGAAGCCTGAAATTACTGAATAAGAATAATTATGAGCTCCTGTGTTTCCTCAGCAATCAGTTGCAACTTCTTTATTTTCCTTGTGGTTGGAAGAGACACAAATAATTACTTTGGTGATTTGATCTGCCATTTAGCAGGCAGAGTGCTCATCCCTGCAGTATGATGAGCACTGAGATGATCACTGGTATATGTCGATAGAAAAAACAAAAAAACAAACCAGAGCAATCCAAACCCAATGCCATTTCTCTTCAAGATTTTTGCTATTAGTTACTGTGCTCTTTGAAGCTTCAACACATGTGTCTGTGTTCTAGATGATGCACTGGAGGTGTTTTGGGTGCAATGGCAGGCCAGGAATAAAATGGAAAGTGCCAAAGCACCTGGGAATACCTCATGTTGTTCATAATTTGGGATTCCTATCTCACTTTTATGGTCAATCAAGTGTCACTTCTCTAGGGAAAAAAGCTGTTTTTAGGACATGTCTGGTATGTGACTTCTTTAAAATTTCAAACTTAAATTACACAGAACACTCTTAGTGGTATACATCACTTAAATTTATTGGAGGAAACCAGGAGTTGTGAATTGGGATCTTCAGAGACTCTGTAAGGAAAGCCATTTAATTTATATTTTCTGTAATTATATCAAGCATTTTAACACACTAGATTTGGAAGGATATTTAGGAAGACATTTAATAATATTTTTCCTTCAAGGCAAAATTAATTATACTCTTGCCATTACTGGCTTATCTAGTAGTTTAATGTGCTCCTGAAGATCTCAAGTGATGTTGATTCTCAAAAGAAGTGTTTTCAGAAAATGGCAGTGTGTGGAACAAAGCCAGTAGTGTTCACCAGCTCTGGTGCTGAATACTTCAGATGTTGTCTCTTCTTTTTGTTTAGAAGATCAAGGTGGCAGCGCTGCGCATGTACACATGCTGTGTGGAGAAAACTGACTTTGAGGAGTTCTTTAACAGTAAGTGCTGATGGTATTTGAACTGCTGCCCTGGTAAGAGAAGACACAATGGAATTATGTCACTGGATATATTTATGCAACAACAAAACGACTTGTCAGTCCCTGCCAGGGAATATCAGCTGGAAGGGGACTGTACTGCAGCATTCCCTTAAGCTCTGGAGTGACAGGGGTACAAGGACAGACTCTGGAGTCTGGCATTGTTAAATTTTCCTTACTGCAGTGGAGAATAGGGGTGGGATGGGTAAAACTCAGAATATCCTGGACTTCAAAGGATATTGCCATTTTTTATTACCGAGGGTGGGATAAACTAAGAATGCATATGTCTCTTCCCTTTTTATGGTGGTCAGATGGTCTCTGTGTCCTACCCTGTGCTATCCCAAGTATAACTGGGATGCAGGTAAGGGAATCGCCCCCATCCACTAATGCACAACTTTTTTATGATACAAGGTCAGTTATATCACAGGGATCACCTGTCTCTCTCTATCATGGATGGGGCAGGTTTGGGTACAACTTAAGAGACTTTCTGCATTTTTTACTGACCCTGACAGCATTAAATCAGGACACATCTCTTGACTGGGTAAAGACTAGAAGAGAGATACAAGTCCCTCCTGTAAGTTGATATTAGTGGCTTGGATTGGGATTTTTTTTTTTTATATTATACACAGTGTTTTTTAACTATTAGCTAAAAAATCTGTGGCAGCTTTGAGTGGTTTCAAATCTGGCTGGTGAAGGGAAAAGATGTACTTTTGAGACTTACGTAAGCTACAATAATATTAGTTTCTTATGTGAATTATTTCCCATGTCAGTGTGATTTAGCTGATAAACCCATTAGCTGGATCTGGCCTGTCACCTGGATTCCTGAGATACCAGATGCTTTCTTACAGCACAGGTTGGGGCTGCTGCCTCAGGAGAGATCAGCTGACAGGACACCTTCATCCAGTGCAGAGCTTATTGAGGGTGGTTTGTTAGATGGTGTTGCTACTGCAAAATTTTCAAGTGTTTTTCAGAAGATTTTCCAAACCTGTGATGTGGTTTTGGCAGTTGCAGGAGTGAGAGAACTCTGTGAGCAGTAGGATTCATCACTAGTGATCAAAACTTGAGAACCTCGTTTTCCCTGTGCACAGCCTCTCCCAGCTGTGTGCCCTTCCAGGCTTGCTCAGATAGGGTCTCCTCTGTTTGTGGTATTTACCTCTCAGACAAGGGCTTTGCTGTCTTTAACTCGTGTTTCCCTATCCCTGCTTAATTGTACAAAGATCTATAAGTGTCGCCCTAGCTTAAAATTTAAAGGAATTTCTAAACATGTCCATGGAAAAAAAATACTAGCATAGATTTTTCAGATTCAATACAGAGTAAAATAGCTTCAGTTGTGTTTTGATGTTGTCTTACTGTCTTAAAGAGAAAATACTTATTTTAAAATGTAGGATACGTTTGCGTGGACTTGAGACAGTTGTTGCTTAAGAAGCAAGGCAGTTTTCTGGGTTGAGGGAATGCATGATGCAACTGTGGTGCAGGGTCAGTACTTGTGGTTCCAAAGAAATCATTGTTTTTATATCAATACAGGTAAAATAAGTTTCTTTTACTTCTGTCTACGTAGAAATGCAGCTGTTCTGGGGGATTAGCTTTGAAATTTAACGGGTTTGTGATCCATGTTAAAAAGCAGTTCCCCTAAAACACAGGCAGTGTAGGATGGGCAGAAGATTTTAACATGATTTTGCCGTGGAGAAGCTTTAGGCTATGGTTCCATGGGCAGCTGAGTTGAAGTAGCAGTCAAAGGGGAAAGTCTCACATCTCCATCTTCCTTTGTTCCTGTTCTGGACTGCACACTCAGGTCGTTGGTGAGCATTCAGGTCACTGAAAGAGAACAGCCCAGTTTGCTGACATCCTGGTTTGCTGTATTGGTGAGCCCAAGTGGCACATGGAAGGGTCTGGTGGAGAGCAGCTGTGGCACAAAGCAGGAGCTAGGGAGTGCATAATTGAGAGGGGAACATGGAGCAAGATACCCAACTTTCACTTGGGTTCATCAAACTGTGTCAGATGGGAGCTGTTTTTTCTTTTTGCAACTAAAGGTGGGCATTGCTTAAGCCCATTGCCTGCTCCTGAAGGAATAGCCTGGGGGACTGGTGGGAAGAGAAGCAAGTACCTGTGAACTGTGCCATGGTGCTGCAGCAGCAGAGCAGTGCCTGAGCCTGTGCTCTGTGAGTGCTGTGCCCCTCCCGATGCCCACAGGGAGCCCCAGGTGCTGTCTGAGCCACAGCTCTGTGCTGACCTGTGCTGTGTTTGTGCTCTGCTGCCCCCAGCACTTCTGGCTCTAGCTGGAGGATGTTGATATCCAGGTGAACTGCTCAGTCAGCTCTGCTCTCTGGAGAGCTTATTAGCTCCTTCCTGGCTGTGTGTTTGCCCTGTTAACCTGCTGAGCTGACCTGGGAAACCTGCAGCCATCCATGTGTGAAACCACTCGTGGGCTCGTTAACCTGAGTGAGCAGAACCAGTTCTTCCCTGAGCCCTCCTCAGTGTTTTCTGGATGTGCTTTTGTGGCCTGATTGTGTTGTGGCATAAGGAACAACTGCGCTGCAACCTTATGGAACTTGGATTGGTGTGTGGAGTTTGTAGGGTAGCTCTCTTACAGAGGTGACAGTGTAAAGAGTGAATAGTGTGGTGGTGAGGACTAGGACAGTGATAGCATTTCACGTCTTATGGGCTCTCTTCTGTCTCACTGCATTCCTGCTGATGCCCAGTGGAATTTCCGAGACTTTTTGTGGCACAGTGTGAGAGCCTTGTGAACTGCCTGTCTCTGTATGCCTTAGAACAGCAGTTCCCAAAACACAGACTATGGGTGTGCGAGTCATGAGGCTGCTGTAGGATATAAAGAGGATGTTTCAATTGAGACTCTTGAGTATGAAACTGCAGTTAATTTTATTGCACTTCTCGTCCCTTTGTCTCTTGATATTGGATCATTCATGGACAAAACTTTGGGAGCTCTGCTTTGGAGTCCATATCCCAAATGTCTGCACTGTGCTGCTTACGTTGAAAGTGGAGCTATTTTAGGACATCAGCTGTTTCTTGTTTAAAGGAGAAGAGAGAAGCAGTAGATGGAATAGCAAAGTTGCTGGTGCCAGGTTTGGCACAGAGCTTGGGTAGTTCCAATGCACCACAGGAGGCAGCTTGTGAGGAGTTTCACGCCTGACCTCAGACTTGAAAGGTCAAGAGAACTTTTAAGATCTGGCACATAATAGTCAGAGCTAAATACTCTGAACTTGGCTGATGAATATGGACCATAGGGTTACCTTGAATTCCACTTGAACTATTAATATTGTTAATTCTCTAGAGTCAGGCAGCTGCAGCAGAGAGCTCGTCCTACAAAATGAGCTTCTTGGATGGTTCCTAGTGGGGCTCAGCACAGCTCAAAAAGGCTGGAGGTTACAGGACTCTTGATTCTTGTGTCTCCCATACCCCACCTGGAGCCTTCCAGGCTCCTGCTGCTGCCTGCCACATTCAGGGGAACACAGGCACAGCACACTTGTTCTTTTGCAGGATATGTGGATATTATCCCATTGTGTCCTTCATAAAGCTGTGGTAGTGGCAAAGATGATCTATCATGAAAAAGTCCACAGTCAAGTTTTGCCTCCCTTATTTGATGAATTTAAAGTGCAGAATATGACTGCAGGACAATACATGTCCTCATAATTCTGAGCATTTCTGTTTCTTATGGCACCAGAGATGTGGCCAGGGTTTTGTGCACAGAAGAGGTTTATTCCCCAGCTGATAATATCACAGTAATTTCATAGGTAGCTTTATCATCAGACATTTTTTCTTTATGTAGTTTTATTCTAAGGAGCATGGTCCATCCTATAATGAAACAGAAAATTATTCTCCCTGTATAGTTTACCAGAATAAGGTGTTCCAACCCCCCAACTTTTAGAATTCCATTCTTTTTACAAAGCTGATAGCTGAGGGCAAGCTTCTTGCTTTAAAGGAGCCACCCTTCCTTTAAATTTACCATGCGGACAGTCCAAATATAGAAGTTAAAATGATTTATAAAAATAGAATTGCAACTCTTGGAAAGTTAGAGAAAAAATTCTTGCCTCCTGGGTACTGAATAGGTCTTTAAAAACTTTCCATATTTCCAGCAGTAGAGGTGTGAGCTTTGCTTTCCACTGCAGAGTGATTTCTGTGGTGGGGGACTGATCCATGGGAGCTCCTACTGGAGAAATCTCTGTCTGAACTGAGTGTTTGACTCTTGTCTGTGGAACCTTCATTTACTGAGATGGTTTGGTTAATGCAGGCATTGTGTGTTCCTGCCCTAGTTAGAGATGCCTTGGCATGGCTTTAGGTCAGAGTAGTCATTTCTAGGCACAGGAATTATTTCTAATAGGAATGAGAGAGCCAAAAGGGTAGAAGGGTGAGGGAGACTTGTGTTTAATCTCCAAACATGGGCTGTTAGTGTCTTTATACTGTCTTAGAGGTGATGTATGGGCAGTGGTGCTGAAGCTTGGCACCTCCTAGGACTGATGGAGTCATCTCTCTGGGGAGGGAGAAATAGTGGTGATCTGTTTGGTTCTTCTGACCAAAGCTGGCATATAAAAAGAAAGAGGCTCTGAAAGTATTGCTTCATGATCTGGGTGAATCTTCTTTATAATACTTGACAGCCAAGAAGTGTAGGAGCCAGGTAGGAATCTATTCAGCACAAAAACAGTGAGGTTGACTTCCCTAGGGCGCATCTGACTGTAGAGTCACTTTCTGAAGGCTCTCTGGCCTTCTTCCAGTGAGGTTTGAACAGCTCAGAAGAGAACACCAAGTACTGGGTAGGCCAAGGTTACTGCCTCAGATCCTTCTCATTAGGGACAAAGTTTTTAAGTTGCCTTAGTTTCTAACTTGCCTTAAAAACTTCTCCAAGAAACAGATGCAGAAGTGTGCCTGGGAGGAAGGTTTGAGATTGACAGGAACTGAAGGATTTGGCATGCACAGAACCCACAGGTTCATTTTTTTCAAGCATGAGGAAGAAGAACATGGTTTTTGTGCCATGTGGCCTAAATGTCCAGCCTTACATCCTAGCAGCACATGGAAATCCATTATGTGAACACACATATGGACAAGCCATCTCTGGGAAAACAATGGCTGTGGGAGTAGAGCTGAATCTGGAAACATATTGTTTCTGTGGTTGGTTGATGGGTTTAATCCCAACGTAGCCTGGCTGGAACACTCTGGAACAGAGTGCTGTGGGCTGTGCAGCCATGGTGTGAATCCAAACAGTGGAGTGGGAGCAGAGACCCAGGTGGCACAGAGTTCTGTCCCTGGCAGGAGACAGCAGCACATGGGAAGGAAGAGTGTAAGAATGGAGCAAAGCATCCCTTGATTCCTCCATGTTACTCACTGCTGCTTTGGGACTCTCCAAGCTAGAAGCCACGTTTGTCTCATTCTCCATTGTGAAATTTTTCTCCCCTGTAAGAGTGTAAGAGTTACCCAAGTGAGCTCTAAACACTTGAAATCTTTCAGAATCCACAGCATCCTGTGGCTACATACTCTAGAGTTTAAGCACAAATGTGACAGTAAGTTATGTTTATTTCTGGTATGTATGTACTGTTATTGCTGAAAATAAATTACTAAAATGGTTTTAGATTTTGGTGCAGAATTTCTGTTAAGCGCAAACTATGATTAAATTAATTTTAATGTTTTGTTTTGATTTTGTTTTGTTTTGTTTTCCCTTCCATCAAGGATGCCAAATGCCTGATACATTGAATTCATGGTTTCTAGTAGCCCAGCTTCATGTCTGGTAAGTGAAAAACAAAATAGTAATATAATTATTTTCAGGAAATGGAGTTATATACAACTGAATGTGAGAAAAAGTAGAGCCTTCTATCCATGGTTGATAATAAAGGTTATATTCATTTTACTTATGACTGAATTTCAGCAGTTCTCTGCTGAAGAACAAGAAGTTCCATAGAGAAGCTGACATCTCTTACATCTCAAAATTCCTCACTAGTGGAATGATCTTTGCCATAAGTTTTCTAAAAGCCTTGCTCAGGCTCAGTGGAAAAATCCTATTTGGGTGTTTTAGGAAAGGTTTAAATTTATGTAAAAGTCATTTAAATTGGGAGAATTTGTGGTGATGAGAAGCATTTAACAAATTATAGCACTGGCATTTATTCTTTCCCTTCTGAAAGGTATATGCAGGGTGGTGAATGCCAGCTTGGCTGCATGTAAAAATATTTAACACCTTAAACGTGAAGTTTTTTCCCTTTTTTCGTTTGTGAAAATAGTAGCCAAAAAAATCAGGTTTTCATCTAGCATTACATACTTATAAAGGTCAGAGGATGCACAAGGGAGTACAGTAATTTTTTAAGTGCCAGATCTTTCAGGGAACTGAAGTCCATAGACTTGGGTTCAGCTGTCCAAAGGCTGAAAGAAAGTTTGTACTGAAATAGCTGGACTTAAGGCCCCTTGTTTCCTTGCCTCCTCCTTTTCCCCTTCCCTCCTTTTAATTTCCTGACTCCTTAATATCGTGAAAGATGGGGCAGCTCATTACACTAATGAGTGAAAAAATGAGCAGAACCATTGGAATTATAATCAGTTAATGAAATCAGTGGAACCAAGTAAGGAAGACCCTTGAAATCTGCAGTTTATTTATTTCTTACTGTTTCCTGTGGGAAAAAGGCTTTAAAAATTAATTGATGAGCTAATAATTCACATAGGTATTTGAAAGCTAGTGCAATAAATGTTGAAAACTAGACTGTTTGTAAGTAGCTAGGAAAACCAAAGAGAGTTAAGATGAATCTGCAGAGAACACAGTTTTTTCATCTTGATTTCTCATTGACAGGACAATGTATCCTGTGATTAACACAGAGCATCAAATTCAAGATTAAATATAAAAATAAACAAGAGAACTGTGACAGAGATGAAACTGGTACAGGATAAGCACAAATTTCTAAGATCAAAGCTACATTGGCTTCTTTTGAAGGTGGCCAAGTGTCACTGCACTTCTTGCTGGCGATGTTATGGAGAGATTTGCTGAGGAGAATTGAAATACTCTTATGTGTGAGATATGGTGGACAGGATGACAGCAATATCCTGCATGAGCAGGAAAGAACCAAATCCTTCTGCCTTGTTGTGACAGCAGTGAAAATTCAAGTGTGGAAGTTAGCACAAGAGGTTAATTTTTCTGGGGTTTATGAGCATGGCTCCTCTGTGTTCCTGGCAGCTTCACCTAAAGAGCGCTGTCATTCCAGACCACAAATGAGAGATCTGGTTTGATACTCCAGGACACAGACNCATTGGGAAATGCTGTAGACTTTGCTTTTGATGAGATCATTGACCAGCATCCTGCCATGACATACTTTACTTTCCCAGGCAGGTTAATTGCTATGTTCTCAGTGATTCTCTTCCTTTGGGCAGTTTCACCTCAGTAAAGTGGGAGCAGAAGTGCTTCTGCTAGCTTTGACTAGGTCAAGGACATCCTACCCCTATCTGAAGGCTTCAGTTCTCTGTCTTTCCTGCTGGACCATTTGCCTCAGGGACTAGAAATCTCCCTGATCTAGTGGCCAACAGCCTGCCAGGAGATTCTGATCACCATCTGCTCCTGTTGCCCCTAGCGTAGCAGTCTGCATCACTTTCTTATGTACTTACTTCTTCCTTCTTATTCAGCAGCTGATTTAGAGTGTCTTCTGGAGTCATAGAAGATGAGAATTTTCCCTACTTTGGTAAACTTTGTCTCCTTTTCTTACTGTTGCCATTGCCCAGCATGTTCTAGTCAATTTTTTCATGCTATTTGCATCCCAGCTTTTACAGATTTAAGGTGCTTGTCAGGGCACATTGTTGTGTTATACGTTCTGGTGAGTTCTCTCTGAATCTCTGGCTCCTAATACTTCTTGTCTGTGAATAGAATGTTCCTACTGACCCCACTCAAAAAGAGAGGAATTCAGGCTCTCATATTTAGCCTCTGCTTTTGCAAACTTCTTTTAAGATAATGTTCTTTTGGAAACACTCCAGTGCCTTCCAATGCAGTGCTAAATGCTTTAAAAAGTCAACCCATCAATATTACCTAGAAAACCAACCCATGATTATTCTTTCCTGAATGTCATGTTTTTATAGGCTGTTTCTGTTACTTCACACCTCTGATGTCAGGAGGACTCTTGGTTTATATTTAGGAGCCCAGACCTTTAGAAAAGCTCTTTATTTCTTCTGCTGGGTTTGCATTTTTCCATGCATCTAAATGGCTGAATCCAGAGCTGTTAACCAAAC
>VZUA01097654.1:0-11154 GCA_013401035.1 Horornis vulcanius | reverse complement strand
GCAGCCAGACCTGCCCGCTCCGGTGCCAGGAGCGAGAGGGAGCAGCTGCCCCCCACCCTGTCCTTTCCTGCCTTGGTCAAGCACCCATAAGCACCCAGCAATTAGTTCCCTAAAAAATTCCGCAAGTAAAAAGGAAACAAATCCGACCGCCAACAGCGGGATGAACAGAGGTGTCCTCATGTGTAACTTCTGAGACGGGACATCCAGATCAGGGGCGGTCTAGGGGCATTGGCATCCCTGAGAGGAGTCAGGAGAAGGTACTGCAGAAGACAATTGCACAGCCAAGGATACTTCTAACATTTTGTTTTGATTCCATGTGTCCTCATTGGCCTTTGTTGCGTTGCACCTTATGAAATTGTTCTCTTGCAGGCAACTGATAAGACATTTGTGGATAAGCTAAACAGCAGCTTTAAGGGGAATTTACACTTCCAGCCAGCCCGAGGCCGTGTTTTGGGCTTCAGCATCATTCACTATGCTGGGAAGGTATGTACTGTTTGCAGGAAGAATGTTGTTGTAGTGTATGTTGGAGGGGGTGGAAGTGTTGCCTGACAAATAAGGCTTTGATGTTAAGCAATGTGTGGTCTGAGGATGACACTAACAGAAGTGATGTGTTCCAATGGATTGTCTCCTAGAATTCCCTGGGATTTATGTAAAAGGTACAGGAAGAGAAGCCCCTGAGGAAAATGGGGCTACCTCTCAGAAGCGCAGGGCATTAGAAGAATCTGCTATTCTTCTAATCATAATTCTATTAGAACTCTAGTCCTAAAATGGTACTTCATAAATAGAAGTACTGTGTCCACTCTGCAGCACCACAGGACAGGCTAAAGCCGTTTTTTTACCTCTTGGGTTCCAGCACATAGCAGTGACCATTTTTTTGCAAACACCTGAGAACGTTGTTTAAACGGCAGCGTAATTAATGTTTTAAAAGTGGAGGCAATTATTTACACATTCACTGGTATCTAAGCAGCTTGAGATTTAGCACTACTGAATGTAACTTTGCTGCCACCAGTATTGAAAGCATTGGTCCACATTAAGTTGAATTGATTGGAGATAATTTCTGGAACAGGAGCAGATATGACAATTCAGGCCAGATATGACAATTCGTTTTAACTTGCATTTTAGTAATCTAATCTTAGCATTGTTGACTAAGTTATTATTTGTGACATTCATTATTACAAAAATTAACATGTAACATGTAAATGTGGATGTCTTGGTGTTATGGTGCACTCCCATACTTCTGATGCCCCTGGCATGTGCATGGTTTTGTTCCTCAGGGTTGGCATCTGAGTGGGGTGGGTGCCTGTGTGTTTAAAGAATTCATGTGCAATCCAGAGTACATTCAGTTTCACATATGATCAGCTCCCAGCAGGCTGTGGAAGTGGCTTTTGCAGCCAGCCTGTGAGCACTGCTGTCCTTAGTGACCTGCTGCCCTTTCCACAGGTACAATATGCTGCCAGGGGCTTTCTGGAGAAGAACAGAGACACCTTGCCAGCCAATGTCCGTGGGCTCTTCATCAACAGTGTCACCCCCTTGCTCAGTTTGCTGTTCACAGGCAAGTCCCTCTGCACATCCACCGTGAGCCAAGACCCACCTTGGCAAGAGTTAAGTGTGGGCATGAGGCTCGTGGTGTTTCACAGTGTGTATCACAGCTGGCAGTGCCAGGGGGACTCGGAATTCTGCAGCCTGGAGTGGGGCTGCTGGCACATACAGAGCTCTCAGAGCTGTTTATTCCCTGCCGTGGAAAGCAAAGCAGTTTGTATCTGAACCACTGCTCAGATGCCTTCCCATCTTCTCCAAGGCCAGTGCGGGACTGTTTCCACTGGTCCTTTCTGTACACACTGTTCTTGTCTAGAAATGAAGCTGGTCAAGGTCATAGAGTCTAAAAATGGAGCTTCACAACTTGTTAAAAGAGCTGTCAGGTCATGCATTATTTTTCTCCTGCCACCACAGTCCCATGCTTCCTTTTTTCAGTTACCAATAAGCCTTCAGATTCTCCAAGGCTTCTAATTAAATTACAGATTTAGAGAAAGCAAATTTGCTGGCTGAACATGGTGCTTCTGGTATAGAAATTTTGTCATTTTTTTGGTCCCATTCAGTCCATACCACTTTCTGGGATTTACAAGAAACTGATGAATTTAATTTCTATTCTCCACTGTGTTTTTCCGCTACTGCTTAAGGTTATCTTTCTTCATTACCATTTCTGCACTTTTACTGGTTACTTAGCCTAGTCCCAACTCTTTCCAAGTTCATAAACATCAGACATAGCCTGTTCTCAGTCTGGGCAATGGCTTTAGGTGCTGAACAAAGGGTTTGGTCCAGATGACCTCCAGAGGACACTGCCAACCTGATTTTGTGATTTTATGATTCGCATAAAGCCATTGCATCAAGGGTGCACAAGACTCTTACTATATCCTTTCATAAATTAAACTTCTCTGATTTTCTCATCCTGTCACTGAATTAGTTATTAGCTATCTGACTTTAAATAACCTCCTGAATGTTGTAGGTGAGCTCCCTATTTGCTGCCTATGCCATTTTTTTTCTGCACTGTTAGGTGCCCATTGATGATAATTCTGTTGACAGTCATTTAGGTTTATTTAATAACCTGATTGTCATGTCTTCTCAGTGGCAGAAGTTAGTATTGCCTGCCTTGTGTGCTTCATACACTTGCATTTTCTTCTTTCTTTTTTAACCTCTATCCCTGTGGTTCCACATGGCGAAACCTAGCACCCTGTGATTCAGTATTTGTAAGGAGGTGTGTGCGTGAGTATTTGTAAGGAGGTTTGAATGTTTAGCCCTAGTGGATTGCAAGCAAAGGTACAAAATCAACTAATTGTCTCTGTTCTTCCAGCCACTATCTCCAGGACAGGGACCCTGATGCCTCATGTGAAAACCAAGGTATTGCACTTCAGGTCCACATCACAATTGATAAATGTTATCTGATAATTATTATTTGAGAAACTGGCCGAAGTTAGTTTACAATAAGAGCAGACATCAACCAGCTTGCAACAATTTCTCCTTTGTTTTTTACTGTGTTTTGTGGTTGTTTCTGCCATTTGTAAGTTTAGCTTGTCTTCTCTCCCCTTAAATCCATTCTCCCTTGTTTTTTGCCATCTGCCTTCCAGCAGTGCTCCTTGGCTGTCAAGGAAGCACTTTTTCCAGGGCTGATCTCTTGTTTTGGTTTCAGGTCATACCAGGAGCAGATGACAAGTTCAACAGCACACGGAAACAGTCTGCTGGAGCTCAGTTCCGGGTATGGTACTGCTGCCCTGAGGAGCACCATGAGAGGAAAGCAGTGATGATTTTATCACTGCAAATATCACTGCACTGCCTCCAGAGTGCTAAGCGTGGTTAAAGCAGACATGATGTAGACAGGAGTTTTCCTGATTGCTGAGCAGGGCTGATCCCAGTGGGACAGGCCCAGTTGTTGCCAGGACCCAGGACGTTGCTGTGGGGTGAGAAAGTAGTTCTTGCTGCAGGATATTGCACATCTGGCAGTGCTTTGGTTTGATGGACTGTTGATGTTCCTCTGCCTTTGCCAGCATTCCCTGATGGTGCTCATGGAGAGGATGTATTCTGCCAACCCACACTTTGTGCGGTGCATAAAACCCAACAGCCAGAAGCAGCCAGGTGTGCTGGACAACCAGGTGGTGCTGCTGCAGGTGAGCCAAAACAGTGTCCTTTACAGGGACTTCTGCCACATCTCAGCGGGAGGGCAAATTCCACCAAAAGGCTGTGCAAGGTGTCTCACTTGAGTCTCCCCTTGCAAGAGAAAGAGTAGCCACACTTTCTATATGTAAAGATTCTGAGTACTGGGTTGTTTTTATGACACAGACTGCTAGGTCCAGATTTTGCTGTCTTAGATCTCTCTCATTTCTTTTTCATGAATGCAATGAGATCTGCTTGTCAAGCACTAGGATTCGTCTTTACATCTCCCCCTGGATGAAACTGGTACAGACAGTACTCTGGAAAAATTGCTTCCCAGAGGAGACTGTTCTCACCCCTCAGCCAGGGCAACTCTGAATAGAAACCAAGAGGGGATTGCTTTGATAGGATCTGAAATGCACTGATATGATTGTATTTGGATATTCTGTCAGGTCTGAGGTCTAGATGCTTTAAAGAATACTAAAAATGATTGGAAGAGTTCAGAAAGCTCCGCAGCCTCTTTAATGTAGATAAGAAAGAATAGGATTAAGAGGAAGTTCATCCATGCCTCAGAGTACTTCTGTGTCCAGATTTGGAAATATGAAGCTATCCTTTAAGGGACAGAGGCAAAGCAGTACCCATGGCTGGAAGGTGAAGTTATTTCAGTCATTGGTTTTTATGGTTTCCAACTTCTAACTCAGTGGTTAATCATCGGAGTTACAGGATGAGGTAAATTCAGTTCTTAACCAAGGAAATATTTCCAGAAAAAAAAAAATCATTTTGAACTGGAGAAGTTTAGGGCTGAATGAAATAATTTCTGCCTGCAAAGGAGCAAACCAATGTCCTAATGACCTGTGTCTCTTTGTTTCTCTGATCGCCTTTGTTGTGCTGCTTCAGCTCCGGTACAATGGGCTGCTGGAGACAATTCGTATCCGAAGAGATGGTTTCTCCTGGAGACCCTCCTTTGAGGAATTTGCTGAAAGGTCTTTTAAAACCTCTGAATATTCATTGGTAGATATTATTTGGGAAATGACCCTGATAACCAGATATGGGCAAGGAGTAAAAGAGTCTCTTCAAAGCTCATGTGGTCTGAGGTCATGGGGTTATTTGCTATGGGAGGATGAGTGGAAAATTTGTTGTTGTTTGCTGTCGGTGTGATAGGGATCAGCTCAGTCCATCAATGATGTGGCTTTCATGTGTTTGTATTGGTTTGTTTTCCATAGATACGGAATTCTTCTAGTTAAACCTGGTGTTCCCCTCACAAAAGAAAGGTAGGAACACTAACTTTGTTGTGTACTGTCTGGTTTGTTCTTCAGAGGCATTTACTCTGAGTACCATAGGAAACCAAGTAAAAGGGACAGGTGAAAAGAGGATGGGATTTTGTGGTGATGGGGAACACATGAAGGACAATGGGCAAGGACATTTAATGTTTAAAGAGTGTTTGGTACCATAATGAATTAAATCTTTCTTGAATTGTTATGTAGCAATTAAGTTCAGTTACTGTAAAGCATTGTTGTGCTATGAAATGGAAACTGACCCATGTATTTAATTTAGGGAGTAACAATAAGTGGTCAAGGGTGTCCACTGAACTCAGCATGGCAGGCACTCAAGTGCTGCAGTCAGGTGCCTCTCTAGGCTTTTTCCTGATGGCCACATGGGAGAAGAAGATAAAGACAATGCTGAACAAGCAGCCAGCATTGAATATCTCCCAAGCTAGAGAAGATGTTTCTAAACCAAGAATTTGGTCTCTGTACAGGCGAAATATACCATCAGCACTTTTACAACCCAGTTGTTACACACATAACATCCTTTCAGCTCTGCAAAGAGAGAGGGTTTTACTCTGCCAGCGTTTTCCTTCCTATATCTAGGACAGCAGTTCCCCCCTCCTCTTCTCCACTTTCCCAGCCTCTCCTTCCTGCCAGTGTCAACTGTGATTGATAGTGAGAATGAATCATGTAAAGAAGCCAACTGAGGGGTTTTTTTTAGTCATTTAAGAAAAGGATTGAATGATCTCCTGGAGCATTTCACTCCTGGCAGTAGCTCCTCCTGCCTTCACAGTGCTTCCTTGAGCTTCCTGATGCTTCCTGAATAGTAAGAATTTCAAACCCGAGTGAGGTCACAAGAGAATGTCATAGATGGAGGAGAGATCATTGTAAACAGCAGTGTGGTATGCCTGTTTACAGGAGTCACAAAAATCATGGATGCATTTCAGAAAAATAATCCTGTGGCTGTGGATTATGACACTGTGGAAGTTGGCTGAGTTAGAAAGAATAACACTTCTGCTTTCCTGTGTGAGATATTAGCAAAAAGTGCTACTATGGTTTCACAGCCTGGATTAGCAGGAGAGGGAGAAAGCTGTCTGTGTGTTGCAGCTAGAGCTGCTTTCAGTTCCAAGTGTCAGGGAATCTTTCCGAGTGACCCAAATTTATCACTGGAGTCTGCAAAATGAAACTGGAATTGGAAAACAGACTTTCTCCCGGAAGTCTTGCTGTGCTGACCTTGCAACTTGTGTCCTCCAAAGGGCTTGGAAACAAAATGAGGAAAAGCACTACAGAATTGCCTTCCAGGGAGTTGAAGTAAATCTGCCTCTGGGAACCCCTTTGTGGATGTTCTTCCCAAATGTGGTCCTAGCTGTACCTCAAGGTGCATTACAGACTGACAGCCAGTTTACTATTTGGAATTGCTGAGGCACTTTATGCCCCTTTTTGCAACTAAAAGAATTGGTGTTCGCTTTAGGTGGAAGTAATTTATTTTACTTTCATCATCTCTTTCAGCTGCTTGAAGATTCTGCAAAATACAGAGCTGAAAGGCTGGATTTGTGGGTACAGGCGCATCACTGGTGTTGGGAATGGGAAGCCTAGGACTTCAACATGTAAGCTGTCACCTGGTTCTGTTCAGGGAGAATTCTGTGTTTGTAGGAAAGGGCTCTTCAAAGGATGCTGGGTAAAAGTTTAGACAGTGTTTTCCACTGCATCTTTCTCTTCCAACTTCACAGAAAGTCACGACTTTTCTTTAAATATTGGCATCAGGAACAGCTGGCAAAATGTGTGGAGCGACTGGAAAGAGCAGCAGTAATCATACAGAAAGGTGAGCGCTGGGACAGGAGCTGATGTCAGATCAGGGGAAGGAAAACCTTTTCTGCAGTCCCTGCTCCACTTTTGCAAGGGACAGAAGGGTAGGGCAGGTGCCATCTCTGTGTCAAGGCCCTGTGAAGTTGAAGTGCTTATTGCAAATGCCCACATTTCCATTGCTCATCCTGAATCAAGGATTCACTGTCAGCCTTGGAAAGGGAAAATGTTTGCAGGAAACCTGGGCTGAGCAGGGCATGCACATGACTTGGCTGTGTCCTGAGGTCTGGCTCACTGTCTTCTGGAGTAAGGACAGCTTGTGAGTTGTATTGAACTGGGGACAGAGAAGTGAGTGAAGCAGATCTCATTGCTGCTTTCAGACACAGGCAAAAGGGGGTGAAATTTTGGTCTGGTTTGGTTTTTCCTTTCCTTTCCATGTAGCATCTGCTCTAGCAGCCTGTCTTTTCATAATGGCTGTGGGGAAATTGGTACTTCCCCTTGCACAGACTAAATGAGGACTGTGCAGCCAGGAGGAGGAGGAGGCTGCTGTCACCCTGCTTAGCTCCCCTCTGTTGCACTTCTCTTTGCTATGGGTTGATGCACTGCTGGAGCATCAGAGCAACTTCCAACTGTGCACCATTACAGTGTGACAAACATCAGACTGTCACAAGCTGCGCACTGTTGTCATCCATGGGCAAGATGTGTGGGTAGTGGGAAATGAGAGAGTGCATCTTTCATTTCATGTGTTTTAATAATTGGTAGAGTAGGTGGGATCACACAACGTCTGTAATGCTCCTAGTGAGCCCTGCAATGGCTGCGTATGGGAAAGGCTTTCCTGTGGGCTGGCATCAAGGAAATCCTGTCTCCGTCATGGAGTCTAGAAGGACAGAGAGATGGATAGTTAACAGGCCCTTCTGTGAGGCTTTCTTTTTTAGGTATTCAGTGCCCTGCATTAGAGATGAGATCATAGATCTGTAATTCTCTAAATCTGTGATCTAGCAGCTTAGAGAGTAGAAGACAGTTCTCACAGGGTTTTGGCTACCTGCTCACAGTAGAGTATCCATTGCTTTATTAATATGATTCAGGTGTTGAGGGCTTTGCACTAGATGAAGGACTATCACCCAGTGTTCCTCCCTGAGAGAATTACAAAGGCATGAATAGCATTAATTTTTCTAACCACAGGTTTTTTCGGAACAGTTTTTAGGGGATTCAGATGCAAGATGAGTTTCCTAAAACTGTTGGTTGAGCTGAGAGCTCAAGCACAGCGGCTACAGGAGGAGGCAGAGAGAGAAAGAATTCGGCAGCTGGCGCTGGCAGCAGAGGCCCAGGGTGAGTTGTTCCCACTCTCACTGACCCTGTGCGTGCCCACTGGTGTGGTGATCTGTAAGCTTCCTGAGACAGGGGCTCCACCAGTGTGGTGGGCAGGGAGCTGATGGTGTTTCTGCTCTTTGTCTGTGGGGAGCAGAAGCAGCATGGTAAAGGTCATTTGCCTGGCTATGCTGGAAGAAGGCCCAGGCTGTGGTTTTACCATATAATCCATGCAACAGAGCCTATCCCAGTCCTAGGCCTGTAAAGGATAGATATCATGGATCTTGGATGCTAGATTTCACCTACTTATTTCTTCTTGTTGCAGAAAGAAACTCTCTTCCAGTCCCCATGCCACGAAAGAGGCGCCCTCAGTCTAGTCCTCATCCTGATAAGTTACAACAGCCACCAGTGCCACGGCCACGCAGCAAATTAACAGAGGTAGCCATACTAGCTCTGGTGGGGGCCCCTCAGCCAGATGTGCTGGTTCCCTGCTCCATCCACCTTCTGCATGCACATGTTCTCCTGCATGTGGTCACAAGAGAGTAGTGTCATTCTCGTTATGAGAAGTGTGAGTCCTGTCCTACTGTGGTTAGATAAAAAGCATAGTCAGGACCTTTGCGGAACTGAAAGCAGCTTTTAGTAGTTGGTGACTGATCTTCTCTTAAGGGACTAGGAATGGAGTCACCTGCAAAAGTGATCTCTTCAAACGTCCCCTGCCTTTGACTTTGCTTTCATGCTGACTTTCTCTCTCTCCTTCCTTTCAGTCCACTCCTTTTGATAACTTCTTGAACCCTTCTGTGCCTTGTCCTGTTCTGAGAACTGAGGAACAGACTGAGGAAGAAGCAAAAATGAGGAAACTTAAGAGAGGAGCAACTCTCCGCTGGTTCAAAGAGACACAGGCCCAGAAGGTCATGCAGGACGATGGGGCCTTTCCAAGCTGGCTGCATGGGATGATCAGTCGGAGGTGAGTACTCAGGACACAGTGACCACAGGCAGAAGCCAATGTGTCTTAGGACTGTGTAGGTTGGATTGGCCAGGCCTTGCTTAAGGAATTGGAGTGACCTGCGTAACTTTTCCCTTTTGATCTCTGAGCATCAAACTCTTATGGGAAAGTTTGGGATTCCCTGTCACAGATTGTAAATGCTGAAGCTTTTTGTAGGTCCGTGGAAAGGCAATGGAAAGTCATAGTACATAATTCCACTGTGGGTCCCTAAATAAAGATCCTGGTAGGGACAGGAGGCTTGTAAAGTAATCAGAGAGGAAATACACACATGCACTTTCCCTGTTCTGAACCATTTGCAGAGACATGAAGGTGAACTTTTGGGTTGATTCATTACGATTGTTTTTCGTATTTCAGTATAGGTCAGGAGGAGACTCCAATTTACAGCAGGAGAATATAGAATTCAGCTTACTTTTATTTTTAAAAGTATTAAGAGGGGCTTTAGTGAGTACTCAATGGCAAAACGCCACCAAAGCCCCCTGATATGGGGAAAGGAAGGGGTTTTTTTGATACCTCTTTCTGTCTAAGGAAGGTGCAGCATAGCTGGCATTTCCTTCTACTTAGTCTGGGAGAGACATCCACTAAGCCCTTCTTTCTTACTGAGTTGTTTATAAAACTTTGTTTAAATGCTTCAAGTTTTTCTACCAGGTCTGCCTCACACTTCACTCTCTTGGCTGAGTCAAGCAGTGGCATAACCAGAGAAGTGCTGATTATGCCACTGATCAGACAGGAGCAGGATGGCAGTATAGTCTCACCTGTGTGCAAACTGATCTGTGGTGCTCCACACTTGTTAACTGCCAATATCCTGTAATTGGTGGGATTTCTGTGTCAAGATTGCTGCCATCTGAACACCCTCATCATCTTGCTCCAGTTTCTAACTTTTTTTTCTGTTCATACCCCAATTCTCCTTATTAGTCTTAGTCCTTAGTCTTATTACATCTACGTTCTTGGATTTTTTCAGGCTATCAGTGTGAACCTTTACTCGGAGATACTACACAGCACATTAGCTTGGTAAAGGACACTACAGTAGCTAAACAAGCTCCCTGGTAGCATTTCTTTTTAATTTTTTAAGATAGTTATTGAGGCCCTAACCTGTAATAATGTTTTTGTCCACAGATGAAAGAATGTAGGAGAGGAATTAGTTTTCTGGAAGACAAAACTGTCTAAATTCAAGTATAGACTAGCCATGAGCACTGCACAATGAAGGACGTGGCAGATCCTTCCTAAAGACATTGGTGCTTTAGCAGAGACTTAAGTTTTCACGTAGCAGTGTACGCTCAGCTTCATGAAATGGAGCAGCCAGAGCAACCCCAAATTGTACTGGTGATTTGTAGTCACCTTTAGCCTCGAGCAAGGCTCATGACAAGCACAAAGCAGGGCTTTGTGTGTTGGGCAGAGAAGGGGAAGACCTCCTTCCAGCAGGAAGTTTAGAAAGCCAGAGTGGTGTAATCCAAGTTGGTGTTTTTCCAAGGTGCTGGGCTTACCCAGCACCCCACAGCATCCTGACTTCTTCATCCCTGGACCATATGAACTGCACACATGCACAGATCTCAGTGATCTCATCGCACTGATGTTTTGTGACATATTTGGTGCTGAAAGGCAGCTGTTGCTGTTTCATCTGCTGGAGCAGGTTTGGAGCAGCACTAGTTGAAGAAGCTTTGACTGAGAGTATTGTGCTTCCTCAGTCTTTTAATGCATCCTGCACCAACAAGCCTGAGTCAGGAGACCTGTAGCCAGGAACACATGGGGCAGATACTGGGCTCCCTGGGAGACTCCTGGGGTAGCACATGAGATAGGATGCAAGTCCCTGCTGTATGACAAGGCAACTGCTGGCTCTTTGCTGAAAAACTCTTTCCTGATTTCAGGGAAGCTGAGAACTTGCTGATTGATAAGCCTTTGGGTTGCTTCCTTGTTCGGATCAGCCAGAGCCGACCAGGCTACATCTTGACATACCGGTAGGTAATGGGCAGAGGAGGCTCAGGGGAGAAATTATTACAACTCCTGGCAGGAGATTGTAGCTAGGTGGGGGTCAGCCTTTTCATCCAGGCAACTGGCAACAGGACAAGAAGACACAGCCTCAAGCTGTAACAGTGTAGGTTCAGGCTGAATGTCAGGAGGAATTTCTTCACAGAAAGG
>VZUA01097647.1:0-14774 GCA_013401035.1 Horornis vulcanius | reverse complement strand
GCCTCCATCACTGTCTCATGCTGAGGGGGAGAATTTCTCCCCTTCTGGCTGATCACACAGGTTGGGTGTGTAGGGAAGTGAGAAGGTGCTCCTTTGTCCCAGGTTCTGAGTAGACTGGGTAGCCTGAACTGGCAGCCCAGTCTCCTGAGGAGATTTCACACCTAAAATAAGATACATTCTAGCTGTGGCTCCCATTGACTTCTTGACTGGAAGTATATGGAAGTAGTGTATGGGTTTTGCAGTTCTGGGGGCTCTGTTGGCTCTTCCCAAGGGAGAGCTGATAACCAGGATGTGCTCTGCAGCAGGAGACTTGTTTCACTCTTGGAAACTGGCTGCACCCTTTAAGCAGAAGATATTCCAAAGCTGGTCGTTAGTGAGTCCTTGTCATTCACCTAAATTCTCTAGTTGGTCAACTTCTCTGAAACTGGAGACAAAGAAACAGACAAGTGGGGGGAAAGGCAGAAATTGTGCAAGCAAGCACGTACTATAGAAAAATGATATGTTCGGGGGGAAAAGAAGCCCTTCCTGGAAAAACAGTGCAAGACACTGCCGTGTTCCTCTTCCTGGCTTTCCCACAGCTGCTGTGGAAACACAAGGATGTACAGCAGAACAGTAATCAAGGGGCTTGGTACACTGTGAGACTTCTGCTCCTTTCAGCAGGCCGAGTAGATTTCGCAGAATAAGAGACTTCCATTAACCTGTGCGAAATGGCAAGAACTTTTGGAAAAAGCTAATGGCAGTGCTGATGACAGGCATTCTTTTAATTGATTTGTTTGATTCACAATGGCTGTTAATGCAGTCCTGAAAGGAGCCAAGTTTAGATAGGGCTAGTGTCAGCCAAGGGCCTCTGGGACCTTTGCTTATTTCTCTTTGAGATGTTCCAAGGCATAAGCTGACAACAGGAGTCCTGATTTGTTCCTATTAATATCAATCAAATTAAATATGCTTTCATTCCCTTTCCAAGCTGTCACTGTGATCAGGAAGTCTCCGTGTAACAGAAACCATGACCACATGGCTATGGTGATACAGGCAAGCCCTGTGAATATATATCTTTATGCCAACTGTGTTTATGTGTTTTACTCCTTACTCCCACTGTGTTTGTCTTAAAAGCTCCTAAGCTTATGAGCTTGTGAGTGGTATCTTGGATTTAGTATCAATATAATGTCTGGTGTATTAGGGCCCTGCTGGCTTACTCAGAAGAGCGACTGTTCTTTTAGCAATGCACATCATTGAAAGGGAAGATGCTTAGCACACCTGGTAAGCTGCCAAAGGATGGAGTCTCGTTGCTGTGAGAAGGCTAGGGGGAGAGGGGAATGAGGTCAACGCCTCTGTGTGTCCCCTTTCAGACCACCACACTCAGCAGACCTGACAGCACGGAGTGTTCTACCTGCTGGGATGAGGATGAGGACACCCCGGTGCTCAGTGAACTGGGCAGAGCTTCAGGCTCTTTGTGGATGGAGGCTGTGCACTCCAGGGACTTCACCAAGCATCACTCCCTATTCCAGAGCTAATCCTCTACCTACTCACGTGACCTTCTCAGGGAATAAGCAGCTTTTTTATGGCTCCCACCCACAGAGGCTGAGTGGAGATATTGCCATAACCCAATGAGAGACATATGGTGCTACTTCAAGTCTGTTTTCATCAGCACTTTTAAGCTCATTGGGAAGGGTTTCTTCTCTGTGCACATTCTGCATGATTGACAGGGCAGGAATTACATGGCACATAGCAGATCCTTTTCATAAAGGGCCTTACTTGCTAGCACAGCTGCTGTCTCTTGCATATTTTGTTTCTCAAAAAAATTTTTCGCTGAAAGCATCCATGAAAGTGGCAAAATAAAGCCCCCCATATTTCTGAGGTGCTGGAAGAACAAATGTTAGGTCCATCATCCTTCAGGTACCCAGGTCTGGAAAGAGCCAGATTTCCACCTCTTCTGGTGAGAATTGCAGGATGTCAGGAGCTTGCCTGTTTGGATCATTTGGATGGAAAACTGAATGTCCGCAGAGTGAATTTCACGCATCAGTGGAAACTTCAGAGTTTTGTCTTCACCTTTTTAGAGGCTTTCAGTGACAAAACCCAAACTGTAGTCAGAACCTGTCTCAGGTTTTTCATATTATTTCTGTAATGTGTTAGGACAGATTTGCATGTGAAGAAAATATTAGTGCAGCACTGAGCTCTCCTGTGCCATGTGATGGATAAAAGCCACTGCTGAGCTAATGTTTTCTTTACATGTAATTCTGTTCTAGCTCACTACAGAAGTAATGGCATTATGTATGACATTAAGTGTCACTTCAGCCAAGATTAGTCTTCTCTAATGGTTAGAGATTATTTTGTTTATACTCGTAGGTAAATTTGTGCAGTAAATTTGACCTCCTTTCTTCCAATGAAGCCCAGCCAAGCTTTCTAAGAAAGATATGTTAATATTTAACAGACAGTGAGAACTAAATGTTAACATTTTTAAAATCACTGAGTAACTTTGCAGACTAATCCCTTTTCTTACATGTGACTTTTTGGGGAATGCTGGCTTTCACATTTGCTGTGTCACTTGAAATGGCCCATTTATGGCATTCATCTTGCTTAGCCTTGCTGGGTGTCTCCTCAGGCATCCTAAGGTTCTCCTAACATAGCTTTCTTCTCTCTTACTCTAATGGGATCTTGACAACTGGCCCAAGAATTTGCTTTAAGACAGAGGAATCTCTTTCTGAATGTCTTCTATAAAGTTTATTGGAATTTCATTTTTATTCCTACACATAAAAACCCAGGTCATGGCATAGCCTGCACAACGGCTCCAAGTAGTTCAGGAAGCTGATTCACTCTGAGGTCTACCAGCCTCAAAAGCAAGTGCCTGTGATTGCTTTTTAAATGTGTTTAGGCAGCAAAATTCAGCTTGCTCTGTAATAGGATGAACATCCAGCAGTGCCTTTCAGCATGAATTGGTGCAGGTACATTCAAAAGTCTGGGGTCTCCAGCTGCAAGTTTCAGTCTGGGTGCATGCACAATGCATGCACTCGGAATTGATGGAAGCCTTTGGAAAATGTAGGCTGCAGCTCCTTCCATCCCAGGCACAGGGGGAGTTCAGCCGAGAGCTGCTGTCACAGCTGTGTGCCTGTGGAGATCCTCATCGCTGCTGTCAGCCACAGGTTGTGTTTACAGAGTGGTTTCTGACCTTAATTTCTCAGAGATGGGTAATATTGGAGTTGGGAGCTGCTGCAGGCTGCTAAGACCCATGTTAGACTTTTCCCTCTCTTGATATTTATTTCAGTCTTTTCCTACATTTCAGTCATGAAAAGAAAGAAGTGATTTTTCTTTTTTATAGTAAAGAAAGTTCTTTTCATTAATGACATGGGAAAAGGGACAGCCAGTGGAAAGAATTCAATTCTTCTTTCAGATATAAGATTTATTGCTGGTCAAAACACAAGCATTGCTTTTGGAAGGAGAACTAGGGGGTTAAACAACAAGTGCTTAGCACTTACTACTACTTCTTGTAAGCAATACAGTGTATTATCTGATCAGTGCTACACAACAGGAACTTCATTAGCATTCTGCACTGTTGTGGTTTGAAGTAATAGTAAAGCATCCCTCGTCTCTGTGAAAGACATAGACGTGCTCTGGAGGGACATGCCAACAGACATTTTAATGAGTTAGATTCAAAGGACAGAATCAGGTTGTCTCTTCACTGCTTCACACACTTGACTTGCAGAGGNGACGTGCTCTGGAGGGACATGCCAACAGACATTTTAATGAGTTAGATTCAAAGGACAGAATCAGGTTGTCTCTTCACTGTTTGCTTCACACACTTGACTTGCAGAGCTGTCGGCACCTGGGGTTGCTGTGGTGTGGACCTCGCTGAATTGATGTGAGTTCTTCAAGGGTTTCATCCTTGACTTTAAGCCTTAGGCTCGGGATTTTGGATAATAAGGTTCCTGTACTAGGCAAAGTAGAGGGAGGTCTCATGGGGCCTGCAGTGTTCCCTATCACAAAACTCCCTTCAGCTGGAATGAGGACCAGTATATCAACACCAGGAGTAACCAGCACAACATTCTGGTTGAATGGCTATGGCAGGGAGATGACACAACTCTTTCCCCCCACCCCCTCAGCATTTGCAGAAGGGGCTGTTTAGCAAGGGCTAAGCAATGGCAGCACCTACCTTCAGCATCAGCTCCTTCTCCTCCCCCTTCGCTTCCTGTCCCTTTGCCCTTGCTTGGGCAATTCATCTGCAGCAAGATAGAATCAAAGAGCCCTCTTCCTTTGCTAAACAATTCGCTCCTTTTGTTAGGGTCAGATAAAATGCTGATAAAAGCTGTTGTAGCTCCGCTGAAGCCAGCAGGAGCATGCTGCAGGTTTGATCCTTGATCGTTTTTCGCCGTGCTCACTCCTGCATATATCCAGTTACATCTTGTGGTAAATCCAACCTTCAGCTGAATTAATGAACCAGAGATGCAGTCCCCCTGGGGGATTTGCCCGTTCACAGGTACAGTGCCTCAGAGCCTTTGGAGACAGGGGATTTATAATTGAAAGTTTTGCATGGAGGCTTTTTGGAAACTGCATTTTAGGGTTGGGTGTTTTTCTCTCGTTTCTTGCTAAACAATCACTGATCCCTGCCACTTGGGAGAAGGGCAGGAGCCAAGGCTGGCATTCAGCTCACCACTGAGCCTTGTTGGTTGCAGACCTGCGTTTTGGGACAGCGTAGGAATAGCTTTTATCCCATTGAGCTAAACGCATTCAAAACATTTTCAATAAAGGGGTACTTAAGTACAAGCCCAGGCATACCCCTCAAAAGAGAGGAGACCAGGGCTCCAAGAAGGGGTGGGAGTGAGGGGGAGGTGAGCAGGCTCCTTCTCACCATGTGGACCATAGGAATTGTTCTGCTGGCAGCTGCAAGCTCCATTAGTTATCCAGGGGTATCCTCCCACTGCAGGCAAGGTACAGAGCAGCCAGTTGGAGAATTAGCAATGTGTCCAAATGTAACATGGTTGCTATTATGGGTAATATATATTTAACACTCTGCAGGGACCATTTAAACCTGCATCTGCAGGAAGGGGGAAAAAGTCAGGTTTGCTTTCTTGGTAGACTGCAGATCAGAGAGTCCAATCTGTAATCTCTCTTGGTATGTTTTATGTGGGTGGGTTTTGTTAAGTTACAGGCAAAGTTATTGCACCCCTAGGCTACTCACATTAAATGTTTCTCCAATTTTAGCAACATTCTTTCCAGGCTCAGCTACATTTGTTTTTGTCTTCTCTATGGCAATTGATGAGCTCAGTCTGAAATGTATAACTCCACGGGATCTCCTGTTATATATTTCTTCCACAGCTGTAGCTGAATCAGGGCAGTGTAATCCAATAACTTGTTGTAATGCCTAATGCTTTCTTTAATACATTCCCGATTAAAGGAGTCAGCAAAGTTTACATATCCAAAGTAATAAATTTAAACAATATTAATGGCAAATCCAAACCCATTATTATATCTTGAAAATGTTGGGCTTTTTTTTCCTCCTATCTTTTCTGGTCTGGATAAAGTCTGTTTTTAGGAAACTGAACAGGACAGATAAAAAATGATGAGACAAACAACTTAATCCCTTAATAATGTCAAGTGGAAAATCCAACAACAGATTGGCAAGAAACTGTAATAACAACTGTGAAGTGACCCTTACTGAGGACCAAAGAACTGATTTAAAAGGCTGAACTTGAGATATAATTAGAGATGAGCCTGAATCAGTGCCCATAGGCTCAAATATTTCTTTGAACCCTGAAATGGAGCCAAATTCTTTTTTTTTATCCATGCCTGTACAGCATCATCCTAGCTGCACTGAAGCCAGTTCAGCATCACCTCGTACCTCCTACTGCCCTGGGTACCCACACAAAAGGCCCGTGAACGGCCCCGGTGTGGTATTCCCAACTCTGGGTGCTGTTGCAGATGGAGTGTGGTACAACAGCAAGTGTGCACAGCCCAGACAGGTGCTTGTTATGGCAGCAGAAGAAGGGCAGTACCTCCAAGCTGGCTTTTGAGTCCCAGCATCTCATTGTGCCCTTGCCAGGGGCTGGCACACAGCTGCACCCCTGGGCAGCAGCTCTAAGTAGTCCTGGGCTGCCATTAATAGATACACCTTGCAAGTGAGCGTGTGGTCACAGGAGTAGGAGGCACTTGGAATTATAATTTCCATAGCAGCTTCAGAAAGAGGGCGTTAATTACTATCTCTCTCCTTGGAGCCATGTTTACTTAGAGCTGACAGCCCTCCACCCTGGGGTTGTGGGAGGAATGTCTTGCTGGGGTGGAGACCAGGGCTGCCAGAAAGGAAACAAAGGAAAGGGATTTTAGAAGGGTGGCTTATCTCTATCCACCTGAATTACTGATGTATTTTATAAGAATATATGAAAAAGGATTGTTTGAAAAAACCTTGACAAGTGTACTCTCCCAGCTCCATTGTTTTAACCTTCTCCTAGGAATTTGTGTATAAAATGTTCTCAATTCAGTTTATCTCTGCTTGACAAATCCTGTGTTTCCCTTCCGTGCTTTTAGCAGAGTAGGAACTAACCTTGATCTTTTTGCAAAGCAAACAGAATCGCCGTGCTGGATGTCACATTCCCACCTTCGCACACAAACAGTGCGTGTCACAGCTTTTGAGCAAGACGTACAGTCACTGACAAAAAATTGTGTAAAGTTCATACATTCAAGATGAGTTGTAGAAAAGCAGCTCCAAACTGAAGCAGACTCTTTCAGAGGAGGGAACAATGTTGCCTGACTCTCATGGAAGTCACCTTGCTCAGCAGGTTAAAACAAATGGTCTGAAGCCAGGAGTGTCGCTCAGCTCCTCCATTAGCCCCTCATCTATGTCTCATCTTGAGGAGAAAAGACTTAGCCTCTCTCCTCAGGTCTCTGTTTCCTCATGTTCCCCTGTGTTGCTGGAATGGCCTTTCTGAGCCAAGGAAAGCAGCAGAGGAGTCCAGGTGGTCAAAGTGACCAAAACATTGACCAGATGTTGGCTGGTAATGAGAGAGAAATGCAGACGTAGCACAATGCCACCTCTGCATCTGTTAGAGCCTGTTACTGTCTTCCCTGTATCGTACATCCCAGCCAACTCTGGTATTCGGGTTTTGAGCATCTGGGCGGCTCAGGAGGCAGTTCCAGATTCCAGGTTTGTTCTTGTGGATGGGAACCCTTCCCAGAAGGGAGAAAGCTCAGAGGATCCTGTTTAATATAGGCTGATCTCATGCTTGAGCATACGCAGGAGTTGACCTTTCAGCGCTGAAATAAGAAGTGATGGGAATAGAACAAATCGCAGTCTGGAAAGAAAAGCCAAGGAGCTTAGAGATGCACCTCAGGAGAAGCAATCAAGGTAGGGAGGCTGAGAGCCACAGAAGGGCCAAATGACAGATTCATAAAGCAATCTTTCAGTAATGAGTTTGATGGATCTTTGCAGAGCAAAGGCTGTTGAGATGAGAAATGGGGGTATGATGTGATGAGCCCAGAAGGTGAATTTTAGTTGGGTGGGTAAGCTTGAAAGACTCTGTTAGGGATGCTATCCTAAAAAAATGTGCAAGACATACAGATAGTGAGGACTGAAAGATATCCAAGTTTTCCACTTGCTAAAAGTTTCAGGGTAGGAGCAAAACACTCACAAATGGGAGCAGTAACATTTACACTTGCACTGCAAAGGCATAAATTGTTGTATGAATTGCCAGGCTACAAACCTCTTTATTGCATTGCAAGCCTCAGAGCTTTCATGTCTTGACTGAATCCAAAACTAGATTTTCTTTAACCTTGATAGGAGACAGCTCCAAGTTGCTATGGTACATCCACTTAACCTTCAGGGGGCTGGCTTTGAATGCAAGATTTCTCCAAGAGAACCAAAACTCCCATCACTCCCCTCATACCTGGAAGCCACAGCCTGATGAGGATCTCCTTCTGTGTGCTGGCCTCTGTTGGAGCTGGACTCCCTGTTCGGTCTCAAGAGAGGGTGGCTCAGAGCTTTTTCAGAGCCCACCACTGCCTGGGCAGAGGCTGAGGTTTGTCCTCCTGGCCCGCTCTTCCTCTGGACCATCCATGCTGTGTCCCCAGGGCAGTCAGAGCCTCAGACCCATCCAGACAAAGCCTGGCAGGACGGGAGATTGTAGGAGCTGGCTGGATCTGAAGAACAGCTTTTTGGCAGAGAATAGATTTTCCAGCAAATGTCAGGGAAGAGGGGGAGTCAAAATGATTCACAAATTCAAACACATTTTCTGAATAGTTCTGGCCTAGAAAAAAATACAGAGGTGGGGGAAGAAGGAGGGATGTTAAAAATAGCAGTGCGTGTCATTCTGACACTTTCAGAATGAACTGTTTCATTTTGGGGATGGTTTGTTTATGTTTTGCAAGTATTTGAAATGTAGATTTGATTCAGAATGGCATTTTTCACTTAAAAGTTGACCTCACCACTAAAACACATTGAAAGAAGAGAAGAGAAAAGTTTTTTTAGGACTTTCATAACCCAAAATGAAACACCCCCTTTTGCCTTGGCTTCAGATGAGACACTATGGACTTGTCCTTTCACAGCCCCATGATCTTAGCTGTGTCCAACCCAACCTGAACATCTCCTTTCCCATAGCCTTTTGAATGAGCTCTGGTGTTAAAAAAATAAATCCAGCTCCCATGCTGGCCAACCCTTAAGTCTAATGCCATGGAGCAAGTACTTTAGTTTTTTCTGAGGTCAACCACACATTGCTGTGATTCAGACTGAAACCTGTGGTATCAAATTAATAAGAGCTGTAGGTTTTGTAGATAACTGGCATCTTCCCCGGAAGATGCAGTGTCGAACCTCATTTAGAAAAATAACCCAAACTCCTGAGGCCCTGAAATCTGATCTAGAAATCTTCAGAGAAGCTGGAGTTTACAGACAGCTGAATGACAGACTTTCACTCCCCTGACACTCACACTGGTCTCATTCAACTGATTCATTAAAGGAAAATGAGCAAATAGCTGGTAATGACTTTGCTGTAGCCAAAACGTGCTGCAGAGTTTCCCTAGGCAAAGGGGAAGGAACACACGTGTTTGCTGTATGATGAGCCATGGTCGAGTTTACTGTTCCCTGCTGTGTTTTCTGCCTGGCTGAGGCACATTGTGCCATTTCTTCATCCCTTGGTGACTGAGTGGAGCCTCCTTTGCTGAGATTTACCTCCATTGTCTCCGGAGCTCCTCTTCTCTATGCCTTGGGAGGGTTTGGGCACAAAAGAGGGAGAGAATAGGTGCTACAGTGTGGGATGGCAAACTTCTTAACATCAGCCCCTTTAGGGCAGGGGCCATAGGAAAGACCTTTTCCATTAATGGGAAAATCCTGGGTTTCACCTGAAACAGGCAGGTTTGTAAGCATTTTTCTGGCCCGCTGTAAGTTGAGTGTTACTGAAAGATGGATCTCATAGTGTGGACAGGTTATGGATGTTTTTATGATAGAGGAGAGGGGCTGGCAGTGGCTGAGCATCAGAGCAGGCTATGCTCCCTGCTGGGATGGCCCTGATACTTTCTGTGGTGGCTCAGGGTCCCCCAGCAGTGGAGAGGGCAGGGATCAATGCCTGTAGCAGGATGAGGAATCAAGGCCAATGAGTGCATCATTGAGGCAGTTCCCTCAACCATGCATTTACTGTTTAAACACTGCCAACTCAAGCTCTCCCAGAAAACAAGGATTGCTTTAAAAAACCAAAAGTTTCAGGGTTTTTGGAAGTGCTGGGCTTATTTGATTGTTTTCCTGGTTTCTATGCCTATAAGTCACTCTCAGGACAATTTTTCAGTCTGTTCTCTGCAAGGCAGAAGCCTAGAAATGTACTTTTTAAAAAAAAATGAAAACTCAGAGCCTCAGCCACCTGATGACTGCAAGAGCTGGGGCCTGTGAGAACAAGGCAGAGCTCACGTTAAAACTGCTGGAGTGGGCAAAGGGACTGTTGAAAGAGCTGCTCCTCTGATTCGAGAATGGGGCTGAATGGAAAGAAAGGCCAGGAGGGCAGAGCATGTAAGCCGATTCGGCTTTCCTGGAACAATCGGGGAACGCCAGTGCTCCCTCCCCGCCCCAGCTGAAACAAAAAGCCCATACACAACTAAAGCGAAATCTGCCTTCCTGTTTGTATGCCTGTCCTGAGGCCTGGGAGAGCAGGTGGCGCTTGACTCTGGCATCCCCAGCAAGATGAGAAGACTCCAAGTCTTCTCTCTCCCAGCTGAATCCAGAGGCAGGGGTGCAGGAAGAGATACAGATGGTCATTGAAGAGCAAGGACCCTACAAACTGCACAAGAGGTCCCACACTCCTCCCCTGTTGATAATGGATATAAAACACAATTTGAAAACTGTGATTGCTTTTTCTACTTGTAGAAGTGATTCACCCGTCTTTGACACACGCAGCTGCCAGGAGATGGGAGTACAGCTTTAATTATGTTAAAGCGTTAAAGGAGGCAGAGACTTTCGAACTGAGCAACTGCATTTGGATGATCTGTGGAAGGTTGTATACATCTTTCAACAAGGAATCTTAGGCTGTGATAGGTCCCAGAAAATACCAGGCAGGGTTGTTGAACCATCCCAAACCGCCTTGTCATTAAATGGTGCAGAGGCACTGTGTGAAGTGATGCCAAGCATTCTCTAGCAGCTCTAATGGTATTTGGATTTCAATTTACTCTCATCAGATATGCTGACATGTTCCCCAGTTTGCCTCTTGAATTAAGATGCTGCAGTGTTCATATTCCCCCTTCCGGCTGATGGGTATGTGTCTTTGCTCCCCCACTGGGAAGTAGGCAAGTGTATTCTTCTTTATAGCATGCCCTTAGAGCTATTACATGTTTAAAGGGAATTAATCCTCAGAGCAAAGGCCTGGACGTTGTGTGTGCTGCATTCTAGCTGGTGGGCTGTTCCCAGGTGCCCCATCTGCAGGATTGACTTCAGTGAAATCACACCAGGAGGACAGTTCTGAAAGTTGCGTACAACATGCAAATGGTCTTCTGGAGAGCAGTTGCCTTTGAAAGGCTAGCTAGAACCACTGATGGTGTAACAGAATTAGAATATTTCCAGGATACAAAATTGAGGGAGGAAAGCGGCTCTACTGGCTATTGTCAGAAAACAGAGGTTTGTGTAACAGCAACATTTTCCGTATACTGCGCAATGAAGTTACTTGCTTGGGAATTAAATTGCAACTCAGTTTTAGACAGCGTGGCCAGCTGTAACATAGCACACATTGCAACACACATACTGAATGTTATTACTTGGTGTCAGTGTTTATTGAAGCTCGCAGGGATTTGAGAAACAAGCTCTGGCACAGAAAACACTAACAATGCGATGGCACTTAATGTCTCAGAGAGTGTAAGAACTTTGGGGAATAAATTCTCCAAAGACAGAATACTTTGGAAAATACCTGCTAATCCCTTTAAACCCCTAAGACTGTTAATTTTCTTGTTCGGTGATGATAAGCCACAGATTTCACCACTAATCTAAAAAATATCCTGTGGTTTTTGGAAAAGTGCGGGAGACTCCAGGTGCAGGTTCAGTGGCAGATTTTGCAGTGGCAGCTCCAGCTGATCTCACTGGAAAGAGTTTATTTGCTGCTGTCTGCTGGTCCCTTGCTGTTTTCTTTTGCTACTGCAGGAACCAGGGTCAGCAAACTTGAACTACACTTCCCTATCACCTTTATGGAGAAGATTCAGCACTCTAGAACATTACTTCATTTTAGCTGCAAGGCAGGAATCAGACTGGGCCAAATCAACCCTGTTGTATCTCTATTGAGTCTGGTGGGCTTGCACAATGGATAAATTTGATCCAGAATAAGAGTAACACAAACCACAGACGGCTGGGTTAAGTGCATTTTTTGTATTAATGGCTAGACCATGGAGAGCTGCCCATATTGCAAAATCCCACTCCCATCTGTCTCCTTCAAGGGATCTGAAATCACAGAAAGAGGAGACCAGCAACAAAATGTGGCACAAAGAATGAGTTTCCCCTGTGCTCAGAGATGTGGCCATGCTGGCAGTGGCACATGGGCTGAGCTCACCAACTGTGCTGAACTGGCATCTCAGGGAGCAGGACAGGTCACATTGCTGTGCCCTCTGATGGCAGCAAAGTTATAAATACATTTTTGGAACAAAATTAGGAACCGTCCACCACAGCTATTTCTGATGACCTCAGAATAAAGTTAGACTTTGGGTTTTTTTCCCTCTGTTTCTTAGCAGGGCTGCTGAGCTCTCCAGCAGAACAGGAAGTAGGCTGAGGAGCTGTTTGAGTAACCAGGGTCGTCAGATCAATGGAAAAAGCGGTTTGAGTACACTCTGTGAAAGTGCAGTCAACAATTTTGAAATTACTGCAGTTTCTCTTCCTGGGTCAGGGCTGTTGTTTGTGCCAAGGGGACTTAAGTCTACTACTGCTCTTTCTGTAAGCAAACAGAACATTTCTTTTTGATGATGTACATAATGTGCACCCAGGGGTGAAACAGAAAGCTTTCCCTTGGTGTCCTTGGATCAGATTCCAGATGAGTTGAGATAATTTGGTCAGGATCCTACGTAATTTTGAGATGTCTGCCATGCTATTTGGAGGAAAAGTAAACTTGCTTTTATTGGGAGCTGGGCACGGAGAGGTCAGAGTAGGTGAGGCACGAGGGAGAGGATAAGAGACAACATTGTGCTATCAAGAAGGAAGATGTACAGTTGTCAATCTCAGAATTGAGGCTAATCCTACATTTTAGTGACACTTGCAAGTTCATCAGAGAACTGAATGCATGCTAAATGAATCTTTCAAGGGAAGTGGAGCTGGGTTGAAAATATCTCCAGCACAGATAATTCAAAGGAAGTGCAACTTTCAAAAAAAAAAAAAGTGAAATGGCTCTGAGAATCTACCTGTTTTTTCCTGTTTACTTTTTTCTTTTTTCTCTTTCCTCCACTTAGTCCTACATTTCACCTCTCTCCTCTGCCATCACATCACTTTCTTTTGCCTTTAGTTGATCTCACAGAGGCATACAAAGGGTTTTCGGTCCCGTCAGATGCTCCAGCTGGAACTAGAGCACGATTCCTTTCTGACACTATTTTCTCCAGGATTCTGTCAAGCTGAGCTGCAGACTCTCCCTGGTTTCTCATTGATGGTCTTTTCAGCTGTCCTCCTCCTGCGACACTCACGTTGCAGCAGGCAAAGGCTGGTGTGAGCTGCAGGGTGGAGACCATGCCGTGAGTGCAGGGAGCGAGGGGTGCACGGGGGTGCCAGCGGGATGGGGCGGCTGTGGGGCGGGAGCGGCGCGGCGTGGGAGAGCAGGGACAGGAGAGAGAGATAAGGCGGGCAGGAAGGGGAAAGGCAGGTGGAAAGGGGAAATGACCACGGGGGCCAGGAAGACTAAAGAGAATACAAGGGAAGCTGTGAAGCCATCTGGGAATCTGCTCTAGCCACGTGTAAATTGTAGGCGTCCTTGTGGCGTCCCGCTGCACGCAGAGCGAAGCAGCGCCCGGGAGAGGCCGGGCAGAGCTGGGATGGCGGCGTGGAGCTGTGTGGGGTGAGCCAGTGGGGTGAGTGGGGGAACGTGGGAACAGCCCTGGGGGCACAGTGGTGGTGGGCATGGGGCCGAGGGGAAGTGCGTGGGTGCTCCCAGGCGGGGTGGCAGAGCTGTGGTGGAGCAGTGTCCCGTGAGGATGAGGGCAGGGGCTGATGGAGCCGCTTTTACTTGGAGCTGTGTCCAACTGTGTCGGGTTCTGGGTGATGACCAAAGAGCAGGAGGAGAGGTGGGTGCTATGGGGTGGAGGCAGAATGGGAAGTTTGGGAGAAACTGAGCGCAAAATCTGATCGGGAGATGGAAAAGGAGCAAAGTGGAGGGAAAAATAATGTGAAAAGTTGCATTGTGAAAAAGTAGTGGGAGCAAGCATCATGCAATGCTGACATGGAAAGGCAGGGGGAAGAGCAAAGAGCTTGGATAACAAGACTTTAAAAGTACTTAATGATGGATGGCTGGGGTGGGATTTGTGGCAAATAGCTGGACCTGAGCCAGCCTCCCTTTGTGGGGAGAAACAGGCCCCTGCAGAACACACTGTATGTGACCTGCCTGCACAGCATGAGAGGAGCTGAGGCTGAGCAGCCCTGTGACTGTAAAAGGAGTTAACTAGGATAGATGCAGTCATCTACATTGAACATGTCTAAAAATAGGTGAGATGAATTTCAGTCCAGAGGACAAAATGTTACAGTAAATGAATACAAACAGTCTGATGGTATCTAGCTGGGTTCATGTCTCCTCCATGCATGTGCACACAGGAGGCGTGTGCCCAGTTTCAGGGCTTGTGCACATCAGGTGCACATGTGGACAGCAGCAGAAACCTGGCTGCAATGTTCATGTCTCACATCTTCCATGCAGAAGTCCTCTGCACCTGAAACACTGAAAAATTGAACTGTGATGCTGGAGTGGGCTGTAGTTCCTAAGGTGTCTGCGGTTTTTATTGTAAATCATTCCTAAGGACCTCAAGGAAAAGCAGGGAGATGTGCTGCATTTTCAGGGAGCGATGCTGCTGACCCCATCACTCTCTGTTTTGCTGTGGAAGGGGCTGCCTGGTTTTATCTCAGCTCTCCTGGCAGCCTGTGCCAGAGATTTGGGGGTTATTTTGCTTTAACTCACACTGGGAGGCACCAGTGTGACTGGAAAGAAAAGTCCCAGTTGCCAATGGTGCCATTTGCCCCATGCCACCTTGCCAACTGTTCTGAAGGAGAGACAATTTCTTTCCCCTGGTGAAAGGACCAGTTGGAAAAGAATAACCACATCTCTGTGGTTGTGCCAAGAGAAGCCCAGGCAGATGCAGTTATTTAATGGGAT
>VZUA01097639.1:0-11919 GCA_013401035.1 Horornis vulcanius | reverse complement strand
GGATGGAGCTTTGAGCAACCTGATCTATTGAAATATGTCCCTACCCATGGCAGGAACGTTGGACCCAATTACCTTTGAAGGTCTCTTCCCAGCCAAATAATTCTGTGGTTCTGAATCAGGGCTAAGTACAAAATACAACCTACAAAGGAAGGATGTATGTACCCCGCTGGGAATTTCTCAGGCCCTCAGTACTTGTGCCAGCCTCTGTGTCCAACCATCTGAATTATGAAGTTATGCCAGCCTGTGATGGAGGGCAGGGAGAAATCCACAGCTCTTAGGCCAGCCAGTGGGACTTCTCTTGGGTATAAGGACTTGCATGCTCCTTTTTTAGCTTTCCAGGGATTTTTACTCAGGGATGAGAAAGTCAGGGCATCCTACAAGGCGGTATTTGCCTCACTGGTATTGGCTCCCGTGTTGCACCATCCTGGTGCAGTTTTCATGGTGGTCGCTGCACACCAGGATGGTGCTGTCCCTGCACACAGGATGGTGGCTGTGCCTGGAGAGAACCTGTGCAAATCTCGACCTCAGGCAAGCTCCTTTCTGGGCTGGTGCAATGTGGGGACAGTAGAATCAAAGTCTTTGTAGAAACCAATGCCTGTCTCAAGAAGAAAAGTCATTTGGTGGTGTTGGATACATCTGCAGTAGCATGCTGCATAGAGAGGCTATATACCGAGCTTGCTCCTGGACGACCTCGGCTTTTGGCATCACTTTAGTCTGTGTTATTGCAAAGAAGCTATAAAAGTCAAGAGCATTTAATTGTTCCAAGTGTTAAACAAATATTGCATCCAAGGAGCTGGAGCATAGAAGATTTTGCTCACATGATACACTTCAGTTCCTGCACTTAAACACCACTTTTTACCTGCAAAGTAATAGCAGCAGCTCTCCAGATGGCAAGCCTGCATGCTTAGCAAATATCACATTGAATTTATTACAGTGTGCTGCATTCCAGCAATTACTAGTAACTGCCAATAGCAACATGTATCTGACCTAAAGAAACATCAGAGTTTTGTGTTCTGTTTGGAGTTATGTTGTGCTTTACTCCCACTTTGTTAGCACCTAATTTCAGACATATGGAAACAGTAATTTCACTTGAAACAGTGGTTTCAAATATGGAGTCATCCAAAATGTCAGCATCTGAAGGGTATTACTCATTATTCTGAAGGGTATTACTTGTTTTCTTTACAGCACAGTTACAAATTCTGGCTGCCACTGGATTTCTTTTTTAACTTTTTAGATTTTTTTTAAACTGTGATGTAACAACTGTAACCCCTGATCCAAACCATGTGTCACTGTCTGCATACTGCTTTCTCACACTTCGGACATTTCAACTCCACATGTGCATTTCTGGGCACAGTGTTAAGGGCTTGCAGGATTTTGCAGGGTGCTGCTGGCAGCTCACTCACTGCTGTCTGTCCCCTTCGACAAGTAGTTTGTCTCAGGTGAGGAGGCCTCAGCTGGTGGTGACTTACCCCAAATATCACTGGAGTTTGGCACAGACCTATGGCTTGTAGGGCTGGTGGTTTCTGTTTTTACCTCTGTAAAGAACAGGCGGTGCTGATTCACCTGCATTTCTGCTGGTTGTTATGGTGCCAGCAAGCCCAAATTCAAGTCAGCAGTGTGCAGAACCCCACAGTACTCCAGGCCTTAGGGCCTTTTTTCAATATATCATCTGTCTTAATTTAGGTCAAAGGTGTATCTGCTTCACTTTTTATTAAAAAGAAATATCAGTCTTTTTACATTCTGCCCTCATCATCACGAGTAATTTCTTATATGCCTACCTCAACTCTTATGACAAAAATCCNGTGTCACTGTCTGCATACTGCTTTCTCACACTTCGGACATTTCAACTCCACATGTGCATTTCTGGGCACAGTGTTAAGGGCTTGCAGGATTTTGCAGGGTGCTGCTGGCAGCTCACTCACTGCTGTCTGTCCCCTTGGACAAGTAGTTTGTCTCAGGTGAGGAGGCCTCAGCTGGTGGTGACTTACCCCAAATATCACTGGAGTTTGGCACAGACCTATGGCTTGTAGGGCTGGTGGTTTCTGTTTTTACCTCTGTAAAGAACAGGCGGTGCTGATTCACCTGCATTTCTGCTGGTTGTTATGGTGCCAGCAAGCCCAAATTCAAGTCAGCAGTGTGCAGAACCCCACAGTACTCCAGGCCTTAGGGCCTTTTTTCAATATATCATCTGTCTTAATTTAGGTCAAAGGTGTATCTGCTTCACTTTTTATTAAAAAGAAATATCAGTCTTTTTACATTCTGCCCTCATCATCACGAGTAATTTCTTATATGCCTACCTCAACTCTTATGACAAAAATCCTCCCTCATTAGAATTTGCCGTGGTGTTGTTCTTGAGGAGATTTATAATAGTGTAGAAAACAAGCTGACAAGTCTCTAGGTTCATTTCAAAGACCCAGACCTCAGAAATGCTGAAATGGCTCTGGGAGATGCCTTTCATCCTTCCGTAGCAGTGTGGCTCTGGGCTTGCTTTTGCAGCGGTGGGGCTGAAGAGCACTGGGAGAGCGATATTTCTGGGAGGCAGCACCGTGCTGCAGTCACCTCAGCTGGGTGCCATCTCAGCCGTGGGAACCAGACGAGGTTATTATGTCACACACCATGTGTGGCACTTGGATGGTCTATTGATGGATAGAATCACCTCATCAGGGACTTGGAAGTCCCTGCTCTTCTTTGCTACCTGTCCCTAATGCTGCAAGTCCACCAGATGTGGTTATCTCTGATGTGGATGCGGCTCCAGCCTGAGGCAGGCAAGAGATGGAGGATCAACAGTCCAGTGGTGGAAGGAAAGGACAAATCTCCACAGAACTGCCAAGCAAAGAGCTTGAAGGCTGTACCGATGTCAGGAACACTGCACTAAAATCCCTGGGTTTTGTCTAAATGGTTTTCTTGGTGGAAGTAAGCCTGAGTTCACAGGTCAGCATGTGCCCAGAGACCTCAGGGGCTCTGCTGAGCTGAGCCCCATACTAGGGCAGCCTGGCTGCAGTCTGACCTCAAGCAAAGAAGAACCACTGTTTCAACAACCAGAAAAGTAGTCAGTGATTTCTCAAGTAAACCAAAGCCAAACAAACCAACTGAGCCTCTCCTCAGCAGGGAATAGGAAAGGAGGCAGAAGGTGTGTGCCCACCTCCTGCCCTGGCATCCAAACCTTGGTACAGCCAACCTGGACCTCCAGCTAGCTTCAGGCATCTGCCCATTTGAGGAGCTGGATTTGCAACATTGTGAAGGGGACACATTCCCGTGTCAGGGAATAATTTCAGATCCGCTGCATGCAGAGAGGTCATTATTGACTTCCCCTATGCTTAATATAGTGAATTAATTGTTTCAAACAGCAGTTTGTTTAGCATCGGCAGAAACCTCTAAATGTTAGCCTTTCATCACCAGTGTTTTAAGAGAAAGACTATGGCCAAGTTTTAGCCTGAATCATACAAAAATGCTACAAATGCAGAGTATTTTTGTTGTTTTTCAGGGTGTAACCCTTTAGCCACATTATTGCAAGGGAAATCAGGACTGGATTCAGCAGCCAAACATAATCTGATCTAAGTAAACAAGATGCAGAAATAAACTCTTTCAGTTTCATCCTCAGACAGGAATACTAATTTTACTAGTATGCATAAAAGGCTATCTTCCCTCTCATAGTTCAGATTGTATTAATATTTCCTTTTCAACACGCTAATCTTAAAATTATCCTTGGCTAGGGATCATTATTGAGGGCTCATCCACAAGGGACCCTTAGCAGATGTTAATTCTTTAACTGTGAGTGAGAGTGACTGTCCACTCTGCAATGCAATTATCTCATTCACTTTACGTTCCCATCTGTGGTCAATTCAGATTAGCTCGCCTGAGTGTCTCCATTTAGACAAACTCCAGGATAAAAGGACTTACTGAAGCAGAGTCTCCTTGACAAGATTTTAGTAAATTAGTAGCTTATTTTGGTGTTCATCGATTCAGAATACTGCTAATAAACCACTTGGAGACCTCAGCAATTGTTGCTGTTTGCTATTTATAGAAGAGGCATATTTGCAGTTTGACTATATTCCAACAACAAATTCTAACATGCTTTTAACTTTTGAAACATCACATTGCCACAGTTTTGCTGTGGGATGCATGTCTTACTGAGCATTTTATTGATCTTGTTCCTTCCATAGTGGAAAAACCTTCGTATGTTTTGCCTTTCTCTGTTACTGCATGCAGCCTGCCTCTCTTCCATGAGGATTTGGACCAGTCCCACTGGTTTTACCTGAAATTAGCAGCATGGAGCAGAAGTAAATTGTGTATTTTCACTCAGAAATCTGACCATGACAGACAGTGAGTGGTTGTAACACTCGCTGCAGAAATAAATAGGAGTTAAAGACAATCAGTAACTTTTATTTTTGAGTCCTGAATTTGGATTGTAGAAACTTCTGCCTGGTTTGGTCTTTTTACCTTTTAGGCCCAAATAAACTTAGTTTTCAACCCTATCATTGTTGCCCTTAACTAAAGCTACATTTTAATTGTGCTGAGGTCCTTCAAGGATCTTGTGGGTAACAGATTTGAGTTCAGTCACTTGCAGGACTTCACAGAGAACGTGGGAAAATATGCAAGATTAACCTCAAAACAGCCTGAGATGTCAACCCATTAGAGGGCTGCAAACATCTTTTTTAATTGTCCTGTGCCACTGATGTCTGCACAGAGAGAAAACAAAGGCCCAAACTGATGAGAGGGAAAGAGGGATCCTGGCAGGTGTCCAGCAGTTCTCAGGATGTGTGAGGACATACCTAGGGAAGTAGGTTTTCAGGCCCTATCTCTACACTTTGTAGGAAGAAGACCTCCTTAACAGCATCTACCAGATCATCCTATCTTTGGAAAATTGTTGGGCTCTGTTCAGAAATGCCATGTGCAAAGGGGAATCTCTTCAGCTAAGGGTGGTTGGGGTGATGGCCAAATCCTGTCCAGCTCTTTGCATTATGTCACTAAATCTAGCAAGACATGGGGACCGTTGTTTCATAAGCTCAAGAACAATGATTTCTAGGGGAATAGTTAATGAGATGATGTAAATGAGGCTAGTCTGGGGTCAATAAAATTATATAGGAGCCTAGAAATCCCAGGCTGTGGCAGCTGGCAGTAGAAGCACACCAGCAGGACACCATCTCACGCCAGACACCTTGCTGATGCTGTGGTGAAGTGCATCTCTTGGTTTGGTCCTCAAGCTTTCCTTCCTGCAGGGAAGCCCATCTTCCCAAGCACTGTGGGGGGTTTCCATGCCCGTACAAGTTTCCAGCAGTGGTGGAGAGGAGATTTTCCCTTTAAATAATGGGGCATAAAAAGCTAATCGGGGGGAAGGGGAAACTTTAGCTTAGTTTTCACCTGTGCCTGGGAGGACAAGAGACAAGGCTCATTCTGGGCACATGTAGAGACAAATCTTTGGTCTCTGACAAATTTTACCATGAAAGATGCTTTAGAGTTCAGTCGCAACAGGGCTGGCAGGGCAGCCAGCACATTCCTTTTAAGTTTTCTCTATGTGGAGTACCAGGCGTGATACTGCCAGATCTGTGGGCCAGGTTGTGACAAACCCCTCCCCTTCTCCCACAGGCCATCCTAGAGGAGTGACATGTCCCCTTATGAGGCCTTCTGGATGCTCAGCATCTCAGAAGGACAAGGACACACAAAAAGCAGCCTGCCCCATGATCCTCTGCATGATTTCTCCCATTGCAACTAGCCCATAGGATCGTCTCCTTCCTGGATTTCCAAGTGCTTTTGGCACTTGTGGGTTGGCCCTCTGCTTGGCCAGTTCTTTAAATGCAGCAGCCTCTGGGATGGAGCATAGCCAGTATTTAACAGTGCATATCCACAGTCCCTTGTTTGGAACAGCAAGTTTCTAACAACTGCTTCTGGATCAACCTCCAATTACAGCTAAAACAAATTATTCTTTGGAGGGAGCTTGACCAGACTGTGAAAGGGGGGATATTGTAGGCTGCCAACAGCAGGAGCGAATGGTCTCAGGGCTCCAGGAGACCCTTTCCAAACATCTTATGTAGGATGTGAAGAGCACTGTATCCACATGAAACAAGAGGAGTTTGGGTAGGCAGAATTTAATTCTCTATATTGGCATCTGGCCTTGTTAACGGGACTATTGCTTCCCTTGAGAAAAGTGCCACGGGATTTTAACGGTGCCTCCAGAGCCTCTCTTCAGGCACTGCACCCCACTGCTTCATTTCACAGTTCATTTTTGGCATGAAGAGAAGGCTAGCTCACTTATTCAGCTCCCAGTTCTCTGGCTGGAAAGTAGGACTGCCATGTTTCTCTTTGGGATTCCTGGATACAACTGGTTACATGGGAAGCATGTAACCTAAAGCAGTGTATTGACATGTCTCAGAAGTTTTGGATCAAAAGCTCTTGTGAGATTAATTGCCATGCAACAGTGGGTGTTGGTGTGAGATATCCAGTCTAACAACATTCAAAATCCTACACAAATGGTGAAGTTCTCAAATTGTCCATGGGTAACATTTTACAGGAAGAAAAGAAGTTAATGTCCAGACCCCAGTTTACTAGATGCATATGCTATGAGTCTTTTACCACCAGTCTCTCTGCAACATCCCTCATTCCAGTAATCAAAATCTATAGCTATGGCTATGAAAAAGTGGTGCTGTTTCTTGTGACCTTTTTGACAGTGTGTAATTACATATAATTCTGACAGGTATTCTTTTTCCTAGAATTAAGTGTAGCTCGTGGTAGCTGGGTAGCTCAAGCAGACAGTCCTATAGACACAAAGCCTTTTCATTATAAACAAGAGCAATTGAAAAATATTCATGGAATTGTGTTACTCTTAGGCTGAAAGAAATCCCCTTGATCCTTAGTACCATTGCAGTTACTGAAACACTAACCTGCTGCTTTTCAGGCTTTTGCAGTGGTGTGTTGTGCTCAGAAGCTGTTAAAGGGGTTATTCTGCAGCTCTGGGGAATGAGCCAGCTTTTCTTACAGCCCTGCCAATGAAGAAGCAAGTCCAGTCCTTTGTTTGGCTCTTTGGAGGTAGCTCCAGGTTTTATTGGGTCTTCCATACACACAACAGGTACTGCAGGCCAAGGCTGAGAACATAAATCTTTTATGGGGGTAGGGAAAAGAGGGGAATTGCTGCAAGGAAAAGTACTTAAATATCATCTTTCTTGCTGATGGGTCAAAGGACTTCCTATCTTCAGCTGAGATGTGCTGGTTCAGTTTCCTGACTGGGCTAGCACAGCCTTGGAATGGATGATTCTAAAGATGAGAAAAAGGCAATAATTGTTTTCCTTGATAGTTCATAGCCAATGATATCGTGCATCTGGAAGGTTTTGTGAGCCAAGAAACTGATTGTTTCTGTCTGTTTGATGAGCGAAAGTGGTGGTTAAGCAAAATGGAGCCATTGTGGAATAAATTATTAATTATTGGAGAAGCACTATTAATCAGAGATGAAGAAGTCCAAGAGGTTTGAGCAGTAGTGAGATTTATCTGATAAGAACATTACTTTTGTGATCATTGACTGCATGAAGACAGGAATGACTTAGCAGTGTTTCATTTTCATCTAATGAAATTGTGTAGTTGAATGTTGAAGAAAAGCTGAGAAGATGGCTCTCATCTGGCTGATTATTGCCAGAGATTTCAAGGACCTGGGAGAAATCTCAAGATTTCCAAGCTCTTCCCTAGCTCTCCTTGTGCCTTTTCCAGCACTTCACTGGTCAGTCAGCTGCTGCATGCAACCTGGAGCTCTTCCTGTATTGCTCCTCGCTTTTGAGAGGGGCAGAAGAATGCTTTGAGTTTCCCAAAAGATAAAAGTTACCTTGGTATAAATTAATTTGTGAGGGCTGATTATTTGAAATAGTTAGATTTTCCTCCTGAGGTCTTTGTAAGATTGCATAACTTCTGAATGGTGAGGCAAGGGATTATTTGGTTTGATTTATGTGCTGTAAAACACTGCAGAAGGGCTGGAAGCATGGGCCAAATGGTGTCTTATGTCAAATTATACGAAGGAGCCTTGTTAAGGCTGCTGCAGGACTGCCATTTCTCCAGCATCTCAAGGAGCTCAGGGTCTGCTGGTGGTGGTACAACAGTGGGTTTCTGTTTTGTTTGCTTGGGGATGTTGATTGAGCACCAAACACTGTGGCCTGCAAGATTCCAATGTGATCTTACTGTCTCTGATGTTCTCCTCTCTGCAGTGGCAAGGCAGATTTTCCAATTTCTATTGCTGTTTCACCTCATCCGGGTGATGCTGAAGTGTGCACCTTGGGGGCAGACAGAGCTCTCCATAAGAAGAGACTATTCTTCCTTGCAGTCCACTTGGTCTGACAGGGAGAAAAACAAAGAAGTATTTTAGAGGAGCTGGTGGGTAATACTTGCCCAGCTTAGGCTGACGATCTTTCCACACCATATGATTTATTTGCAGCATCTGCCAAAAGCAGATTTGTCTTTTTTTAGCCTAGGGTCATTGCAATGAACGTAGCACAGAGACGACATTAGTTTCTCTCCTAAAATCTTGTTGCTTGTGTAGTAATACATGAAATAAGTCTGTTTTGTCACTAGAAGGTACCAGCATTGTGGCTCTATCAGCGTTCTTCACAGGAGGTAGTAGTTCAACAGGCTTGATTTTGTGATGCAATGAGATTGTTTTCCTAAAACTTTCAAGAGCTTAATACCTTTAAGGTGTATCTCCAAAAGGGGTTGAAGTTAGACAGTGGTTTCAGAAGTTTTTAGAGTGGACTGATGGGCAGGGGCATGGATACACATGCAGTGCAATAGCACAGGACCCATTTCTGTAGGGAACTAACTTTGCAAGCAAAATATTCCTCTGCAGACACAGCTGTACCCTCCAGGAAAAGCCAAGGAGAACCTGGCAGATTTACACAACACTGATGCAGAAAATCCCAGAGACTAAAATACTGACCAGGAGGGTAAATGCTAGCACCCTTGATATTGAAAGTGGGAGACAAAAGAAGCTACCTGCAGAGTATGTGTCTCTCCCAGAAGGCATATGAGGGCAGGAAATCTGTTCCCTGTTGCCAGCACTAGGTCTGGTGTTTAGACTGTGCATCTGACAGTAGGTGTGCCTGAGCTGCTCCTGCTGAGAGAGCCCTGTTAAACCAGGCAGCTCCTGTGTCAGAGGCTTCCCACTGTAAAAAGAAAAAAGATCTCCAAAGGTGTAAGGCTAAGTAGGACTGTCCCTGTTCCCCAAAGAGACCAAATTAGATCCACTGCTGCAGCTTGAGTCTTGCTGCATGGCACAGCAAGCCTTGAAAGTCAAGACATCCTCATAGTAACAGTAAGACAGTCTCACCTCAGTCACACATGTTGTGGTGTGAGAAGCTTAATTACTCTTTCCTGGGAAGGCACAGGGGGACAAACACAGAACAGTCTTAGCTCCAAGGTTCCTCTGCAGCACTGAAGGTGACTAAACAGGGGTGTGGAAAAGAGGTGTGGGAATGCTCTCTTTGAAGGGGAAGTACCTAACTGGCATTGCATTTCTGCAGTTAAATTTACATCCAGTTCCATCAATCAGGTTTTTGTGGTGATGATGAGCTTATTGCTCCTACTACATTTCTTGGGTGGAAGTTGAAAGCAGACACTGTGGCAGGTTGACAGTTGGCACACATATTGGATGATTATTAATATTTTCAGTTACACATTTCTACAAACCGGACTTATTGTTCCCTGGGAGCTTTCTATAATGTTTACTAAGAGAATTGACTACTTATAACTTTTACATCTATTAAGCAGGAAAGCTTAATTGCCACAATAAACTTTCCCTACTAAGCTTCTCTGAACAAGACCAGCCAAGGCTGAAAGCCATTGCCACTTTTGGGTAGTGGCTACAGGAAAGTTCCTGGGCTAGTGGGCAAGCTGGGCTGGCTGGTGAGGGAGGTGCAGGGGTGCAGGCAGGCAGTGGCTGGGGGATGGCAGAGGTGTACCATGCAGCAGATACAGCATGGACTATCTCAGCTTGTGCCATTGTTTGAAGTGACAGCCAAGGCCTGTGAGTACAAGCAGATGTGAGGCAATGTTGGGCACGTAGCTGGGAATCCCAGGACCAGGATGTCATAGACAAGGGCTTGCTTTCACCTCAGCCTCAGCACCAGGCAAGTAGTGCCTAAACTCAGCTGCTTGTTGTGCTTGAGGGAAATTTTTTAGGAGGCAAAGGACTGACATCCTGGATATGCTGGCAGAGCTCCACCACTGCATTTACTGCTTACATTTTCAGAGCCTTGTCCAGGCACTAAATAAATCAGATCACTTCCAGTGACGTGGAGATTCCACAGGGCCCCAGAATACAGGCCAATTAAGCACATTTATTTAGTGCCTACATACCAAGAGTCACTGCAGGCTCCTAATGCAAACCTTAACTTTTCTGTTAAACACTTACTTAGACATCATATGCCCTTTTGTAAAGTGGTGCACATCCCTCATTGCTTTTGCTGTCCATCTGGATAAGACAACAAACTTTGCATTCTTTTTATTCATACTATTTTTTCATTTGTTCCTGTAAAATGCATTGAAAGGGATAAATCTACCAGCAAAAACCAAATAAACCAGTACTGAATTTATCAAATGCCCCTGAGCTAATTACATGAATCACTAATATGGGTATGTCATTATTGTAGAGTACTTATAGATACATTTTCACGCATCCAGATCCGACAATACATGGTAGAGTTCATCAGTCTCTTTTGGAAAGAAACCACACATCACTTCATGCAATGTTACCAGCCTGGTTTTCACTTACAACCAAGTAAAAATGTGGTTATGTTTTTAGTATTAGTTTATTGCTTTTATTTCTGCCATATTCCTGTTTGTTGGCTTGTTCCCATGTGTATATGATTCTTGAGTCTTCTATCCATTTGTTCTCTCTGTTTGTAATTTATGGATGTTGCCATTTCATGAACCATCTCCTGCTGCCTTCCTGTCTGAGGCCAGGCTCCTAGTTGCAGGTTGGAGTGTGGAAGCTCTGGCCAGGTGCAGGGACTCAGGGAAGGGGCACATGCACAGCAAGACCCCATGCAAAGCCTCTGTAATTGTTTCTAAAGGACTGTGAGGAAGAAACTTTTTGTGGATCACCTATGTCTCTTCAATGTCTTTGTATCCTAAAGGGTCCCACTCCATTGCTCTGGACATTTGCATCTTGACAAAGGTCCAGGCCCTTGCATCTGCATTCAGTGGAGGTGGGCCCATGACTCATTGAGAAACCTTTGCTCCTGGCAAGCTTTTCATTGGTTTTGTTGACTTTCTCAGGCAACTTTGATTTCACAGCCTATTTTGTTACTGTCAGAATCATTCATTAGCATTTTGCTTCCCACTGGGGAGATATACATAAAGATGTCCTTTCATTGCCTCTCACGTGTAAACATATTAGGGCACTTCTTGCAAAGATACTTTTTGTATTTATATATCAAGGTCATTGTGGTGCAAGTGGTTACTTGAGTGCACCATGTTCATGGCTGCTGCTTTATTTATATACAGAGCTACATTACTGCATCTGCATAATGGTGAAGAGCTCAGGCTTCATCTGCCACTAGAACTAGTGAAATAATCAACAGAGCAAGAGTTGCTCATGACAACCCATAAGAAAATTGATACCCTGTGGAAATTTTTTAGAGGCTATCTGTGTAATGATGTGACCAGTGGTCTGGCTGAAGGGCAGAGTATTTTTACTCCATGGTACATGCAAAGGTACTGTGGGACAGCTTATCCACTTCTGCTTCCTTGGAGTGGATTTGGCTTCCCCTGGGATTGGAGTGGGCACCCTCCTGCCACCAACATGCATTGCACTAAGCGGGTCAGGTGAACCCAACCCTCCTGAGGCATAGATAGCAGTAACATTCCTCAGTCAGAGACTGTAGACTACAGCTCCTATTTGGCTGTGTAGAGGGACCACCACCATGCCAAAAAAAAAAAAAAAAAAAA
>VZUA01097628.1:11175-22251 GCA_013401035.1 Horornis vulcanius | reverse complement strand
TGGTGTTTTGTAATTACAAAAAAAGAAAAAAGCAATTAATCATGTTGCTGCAGTTGCAGTTCTAATTTATTATCCAAGATACAGTAAACCTCCAACATTATACTCTTTAAAGGTGGTAGCTGATGCAGCTCTTGCATGTTTACATGCTGTTGCCTTAAGCTGCTAACTGCTAAGAGATGACCTCTTCCACTGCAGGGTAAAGGCATGTCTTTGCAGAAGACTTTTGGTCAGTTAGAAACGGTAAGATTTGTTCCAGCTTCTGGATCAGCCATATTTTTACCAGTGACTTCCCAAAAAACAAAGTGAAGCATGTTTTAAACCAAAAAAGACATTAATTACTTNAACTGTTGCAGTTGGCTGCTTGTATTTTAAAAAGGGACAAAAGAGAAGGAACTAGATTTAAATAATTTTAATCATAAGGAGTCATTAAATTCTTAGGAGAATATAATTGTGTCTAGAATACTGCAAGAAGTGTGTAAAGCCTTGGTTTTATATTAATTCAGTTGCATTATTAACTATATTTTTATATAGTGCTTGTATGAGTTGTGATATTTTCTGTTTTAGACTGGAGCAGAACTGCTACGAATGGTTTAAAGAAGCAGACTGTAAATCAAGGAGTATCCAGTTCTTCCAATTCCTTACAATCAAACAGTAACTCCACTAACTCTACAACACTGCTAATGAATAATGATTATTCAGTCCATGCAAATGGAAATGGTAAGTAAAATTCTCCATCCTTCTTGTTCGAACGTAGTACTGTCCTCTGCACTGCTGCCCTCTCTGCTGTTCCTGAGAAGTTGAAATGCAGGTGTAAGTAGCACTGCTCTCAATTTCAGCTGCAATTTGCTGTGGCTTATTTGTCTGTTCAGAAAACTAGATATGAATCACCATTGAATGTACTTAGTAAAAACTGGTTTTTTTTTCAGTGAACATAATCTAATTCTTCACACTCTTGCAGGGCACATGCCATGCTGCTGATTTGAGCTCTCAGTAAAGACAGTCAACTTTTCAAGCAAAAATAACTTACAAATCTGTAATGTATGAAACCCTAAGTCAAGCAAAATTCAGAAGGCATTACTCCTGTGTGCCTGAGGTGTTTTTCCCAACTAATCAAGAGTTGAGGCTGTCATGTCATCAACTAGAATGCTTATTATTTAGTTGTTGAACATGCTTGGAAAGGCTGAGTTGTCCTCATTTCTTGGCCTATGCTGTCAGAAGACAGAACACAATCAACAGGATTATATCAGCAAATAGCCTCTCAGATGTACAGTGTAAAAGCTATGGAATTCATATGTGGGTTAGAGGTTACTGTTCCTTTGAGTGTACTAACTGCATATTGCAGAGGAACCACAAAACTTCAGGAGATGGCATTTGGACATGCCCTGAGCAGCTTTCCAAATTGAGTTTTTGTGGGGTTTTTACATTCATTTGTAAAATCTCCCTGTTTGGATACCACTTAATGTAATAATTAACATACTTTTTTATGTAACAGATCAGTTGGAAACTGGAATCCAGTAATACTATCATTAAATACAAAGTAAGGCAATATTTTTAGGTAGAAGAGAGAAACTTTCAGGCACAAAAGCCTGCATGTCTTGTAGGGTTCTTTTTTCCCTGTTACATTAATTGCTGTGATGAAAGAAGCCATCTCTCCCTGCAACATCTGACATGCTTATACATAGCTACAAAAGTATTTTGACTGCTTTTCTCAACAGAAGGAAAGATAGAAATGTTCTATTGAATTTGTTTGTTGTACCAAACCAAGTGAATGAGCCTGTTGTTGCTTTCTGGAAAAAAGTTTTGTTCTTTTGGATATTTCAGAATGAGATGCTAAATTGATAATCTAAACCATTGAGTGATGCCAATTCTGTTGGATGTGCTCCAATTCTGTCTTACTATATTCACTTAATCAGACCTTTCCAGTGTGTCTGTGTGTCCTATGCCAAAAGCTTCTCAGACAAAAGCAGCTAAAAGAACTTTGATAAAACCTTGTTCCTGTGCACTTACAAACATGGATATCTTGGGTGACCCGCCTCATTTCCTATTTTATTGTCTATTTTGAATGTTGTGAACCTCGTACCACATCCTCCATTCATATCAAGAAGGTTGTATGATACCTTTACTGCATAATTTGACTAAACAGTTCTTCTGGGTCCTTAGGACTTCCATAAGAGGCTAAACCTATGCTTGGATAGCTCCCATCAAATCTCTTGGAGGCAATTTCTTACACCTAATCTTCCAAACATGGGGCAGTTGTATCAGAAGAGCTGGTCTAATGCCTCCAAAAGGTATTAGACTGCTGTTAGATAGGAACCTTCTAATTTGCTGCACCTCATTGCTCTCCTCTCAAAGCTGGAACTTGAAAGTAACATTGCAACGCTTCATTATAAAAAGTGACCTCCAAAACAAAAAAACCTCTAGAAATTAAGACCTATGTCATAAATATACTCAGCTGTAAACACTTTATGGTTTTAGTCTCACTGCTTCTACTGAAATGCTATTCCAGATTCAGGACTGGAATATGATTAACATTTCTCAAATATCAGGACTTTACACAGAAGAAGAAATGTATACAAAATATTTAGAAAAATCATACATTTTAAAATTGTTGCAGGGATAAAATGAGAGTGTATGAACTCCCTAAAGTGGCTAAAAAAGCATGGGAGGCATGATTCTGAACCATTCTGATAGGGGATCCACTTTTTTGTTTCAACAGGCCATCTTTCCAGTGAGAAGAATGGTGTTTGTTTCAGTGTACAGAATGGTGATGTGTGTCTCCATGACTTTTCAGGCAAACAACTTGTATTTCAAGACAAGGATGATACTGGCAGCCAAGAAAGCCAAATCTCACTCAGAAGGACTTCAAAGAGAGGAAGCCTAAATTCTATGGAGAAAATGTGACTTCCTTTTAAAGAGCACATTGTTTTACAATGTGAAGTAGAGCTTTACTTTAGCAGTTTTACATAATGTGAGCAGACCAAGAACTGGTTATATTTAATATGTGGTACTGGAACTTCAAGGCAGCCATGCAATGGATTGACAAGGACAATTATTAAAAAAAAAAAAAAAGAAAGAAAAGGAACCTACTATTTTGACAAGGATGTCAGATTACAGCTGGCACACTTCCATTTTGTTTCTTCATCAGTGGGATTTTTTGAGGTTTTTTACATTTAAACAATTTTTTTATTTAGACTTTTTTCATTACAATTAAGTTTATCTGGATATAATGCTTAGTAGTATTGTATAAATGTAGAAAGTTACAACTTGTGTATACAAACGATGTTAACTTCAAAAATGTTAGCTACAGTCTTCATCTTTTTGTATGTTTTAGTAGCAAACTCTGCAGTAATGTACATAAGCAGAAAATATAAACCTTTAAGCATCTCAATGATACTTTTATATTTATTTCTTGTAATATAAATTTAAATATACCTATGTATAGAAAAATAATTAGTATTTTGTTTGTAAGTTCTATTGTAAGTTTTCATTTTTCTTTAATTAATTAATTTTAACACAGAAGGATACAAAAGTTAATTTGTCCAGTAAGTGGATCACTTACAGGGGTTTGAATATATTCACTAGATGCAGAATTGTAAATAACAAACACAATCATTCTTGAACCTTTAGCTAGCTTTTAGTATACCATAGAGGGATAGAAATTGGGTATAATTCAAGTAGAGTGCCATGAATGGAGTATTAAATAAAGTAGTCAGTAGGTTATTAAGTACAACTGAGTTGTGTTGGTGGCTTGAGTGAACTCATCAGTTTTTGCCATTGATTTCACCAGGGTCAGTATTTATCTTGAGTGGCGAGACACTGCCATTTCTCATTTGCAATGATGAAAGTAGAGAAGTTTGCAGGGAGGGGGAGAAGCAAGTTGAAGAAAAAGCAGAAATAATAAATGACAGTTGCTGTATCTAATAGCTGAGAAATTGTTTCTTTCATTGCATGGCTGCTTTTTAAGAGGCAGCTCTTGAGCTATTCTAATGAGTATTTCTGCTTGTGCTTTAGCTCTTGGTTGGCAAACCAAATACTGAGCCACTAGCTCAGTAATTGCTGAAGCAAAATTTCATTCCTTTTATGATAATTACCTGAAAAAAATGGATTTTGGCTCTTCATGCACAACAGCTGAAAGTCCATACAACATTGTGAAGAATCCTCCTGAACAGAAATTGGCCTAAGCCCTGGTTTTACCTCTTCTTCATCACATGTGTGCAGCTGTGTCCACTGCTTTTCCAATTTGCATTCTTGGGCAAAAGTTGGATGCTCCCAAAGCGAACTAGGGCAGACTGGTGCCAGACTGCAGAGTACCAGGCCCTGTAAAGAGGGCTGCATGAAGCAGCTGCATGATGAAGGGGAGCAAGGGCTTTGCTTTCCCAGTGAGGAGGGCTCAGTGGGGTGCCCTGAAAACACTCTTCTCAACAAAAAGCATGAGTTACATGCCTCTTATCTGGGGCTCTGTTGGAGTTAGCAATAGAACTTCTTCAGTACTCAAACCCCATTGTGGTTCTGTGGGCAACACATGGGTTCTTTCAGTCATTTTCATCCACAATTACTCTGACTATGCTTTTAAGGTGAGAATTTAAAGTATTTGTTGTGTTTATCCACGGGGTTTTAGCTGCATGTTGGTAAAAGCCCATGCTGGAATGCTATAATAGCTGGAATACGTTTCTGTGAATGCTTTAACTATTTGCCTAATTGCCTTTGCAGTGTTTCTTGTAAATTTATTTAATGTTCTTATATTTATATTTTCAACTGTAAAAAAAGTAATAAGTTTGCAGCAAGTACAACACAAAATAAATAAACTTCTTCCTTTTAGATAAATGTGTCATCAATACTGTTCTGATTAAAAGATCAACAGTATGTAACCTCTTGGAGAAAAAGCTGATCCAGCTTTTGTCTGCTACATGTTTTGCCTTGCATGGTCCTAACAGATCTGGATTTTAGCAGAGAAAACCCTGATGTAAGTTAATCCAGTCAATGCCTGCCCTCAAGTCTGCTGAAGCTCCCCCACAGGAATGCTGTAAGCAAAAGCACATAGCTGAGTTTGGCTTCAGTAATTAAATTCTCTATGAATACACATATTCCACTGACCTGCTCAGAGTTTTCTTTTTGTTTTTATTTTTGCACACTAATATATGTTAGGATTATTGAAATAATTTTTATTTTATATATTCCTAAGGGAGAGGAGTAATTTCTGACTTTGCCACTTAATAGCATGCACATATTGTAGAAAAGTTTGCACTTACATCAGCATAGTATTTTAGCTCATCCTCAAACTAGCTGAAAACCTGTTTTTACATTGGGTAAAACAGTAAAATTGGTTCCAGTATCCTTTTGATACTTGGTCTCTCAGATTTTGTTTAGCTAGGACACCCAGAGCTCGGGGAAAGCTGCAACACCTGCCCTGAGCTCAAAGCAAAATTCTATGCATTAGTTTGTAGCTGCAAAGCTAGTTCGGGGGATCTGTGAGGTTTTGAGCTTAGTCAAAGATGCACAGCAACCTGCCGTGTACAGCTAGCACCACCCTGCTCAGCAAAACTTGGTGCCTAAGTGCAGTGTCTCTAAAAAGCAGCGTCCTGAAGGGGGAGAATGGTGCGGAGTTCAGGGCAGGAGTGAGTTGGTCTGTGTTTTGGCACGGTGGAAATTCCACCGCACGGCTCGGGCAGAGGGAGATGATGAACCTCCGAGCTCTGTCCTTATTACTGCTGTGCAGGACCTGCAGAGGTGTCCGACCACCCCCAAAGGAGCGAACAGGTCTGCGAAGGCTGCTTTCTCAACCACGACTGTCGGTACAGTCAATGAAGGAAGAACAGCGAGGAAAAGTTAAAATAGTAACTCTGTAAATGCTACAATTTCACTTTAAAAAAAAGGAAAAAAATTCCGAATTTTGAGTGAATACCACACCTTCAGCCACTCTGCGACATTTGCTCCGTGCTTTTATTCGACCAGATCTCAAAACTGTGGGGTTTTTTTAAAGCTGGGGGTGGGGAAGCTTCCAACGAGTATTCTGGCATTCTCAGTTTTATTTTACGAACTTACGAAGAGATTGTATAAAATCGACACTATTTTTTTACAAATGCAGCCGGGCTTTTGTCACGCCAGGCGGCCCCTCCTCCGCGCGATGCCCGTGTCCCCGCGGTGCCTGAGGGCGGAGGCCGTTGCCCGCTCCGCCCCGCCCCGCTCCGCCGTGAGGGCGGGGAGAGGCCGCCGCCATCTCCGGGTACCGCCGCTTCGAGCGGGGCTGGGCCCGGCAGCGGGGCCGGCCTTGGGACCATGAGAAGCCGCAGCAACTCGGGAGTGCGCCTGGATGGCTACGCCCGCCTAGTCCAGCGGACCATCCTCTGTCACCAGGTGAGGGGCAGCCGCCGCCCCGAGACGCCTGCTCGGGGCTGGGGCGCCGGGCGCCGTGGGGCCGTGCCGCGGCCGTGGGGCGGCTGGCGGGGCCGGGGGCTGCAGGAGGGACACGAACATCCCTCCCTCCGGCCGGCGCACGGCCTTCCGTCCGCGTGTTCCGCCCCTGCCTGCGGAGCGGCGCGGGGAATGCTGAGGCGGTGCGGATCCTGGGTGTGCTTGTACAAGTGCACCGCGGAAATCGTGTGGAAAACGTGTGGAAAACACAGCTAGTCTGAGCTTGTAAATAATAATAGTATTGTGTATACAGTGTCTTCATGGCCATATGATACACACCCACACATTGTGCACACTATATACTATGTGTATATATACACACACGTACATGGTAACAGCAACATTACGCCGCGGTGACATAAGAGCTCCGAACAGGACTTTGTGCCGTGCCTGTCAGCACGGCGCGGTGCGGATCGCTGTGTGTGGCGGGGCACGTCCCGGAGCTTCCAGTCTGTTCTCCCGCTGTCCGCACTGCTGAGGCTCTGGAGCGTCAGGCGGGGCTGCCTGCACAGGCGAGCAGCGAAAGAACGAAAATAGCGGGGCTGGTTGGGGGAGGTGCACGGGCACCCCGTGTTTTTTCACCATCACAGTGCTCTCTGCATAGGTGGGCACTGAGGACTCAGAAGGTTTTCAGCAGTGTTATTCTTTGGTTAAAACAATCCAGTATATAAAGATGAGCAGCAGAGGGTTTTTTTGCACAGATCGGTTACTAAATATACCTTGTTGATGAGAGTTACAAGAAACAGTGAAAGAAGAGGCTAGGACCCAAATGCACTTTGTCAGTAAGAGTTTTGTCACTAGTCTTTTTTTGAGCACAGGGTCCAAACACCTGTGAATTGGTGTTTGTATAGTAATTGTTGTAGACTCAGTAGAAACAAATGCAAGAACTGGTCTATGTGGTATGAGAAGATAATTTTTGGCTACTGCTATGCTGAGGTGCAGGAGAAGCTTTTAGTTGTGTTCCCATCTCTGCCTTTTGTCAGCAAGATGACCTTGGGCAAGTCACTTTGGCTTCCAGTGCCTGCCTTGATTTCCTTGTTTATAAGATGAGGATGCTGATAAACAGCTCCCATTAGGGGAGGCATAGAGCCTCTGAGATTCAGAGCTCAAACATGCCTCATGAAAGCCACAATGAAATTAATATTTAACAATAGTAAAAAGGGTAAGTGAATAGCAATACTGGTGGGGTTCATAGTGGTGACCCAGAATTTTGTAATTTCTATTTAAAGCAATAGGATGAGTGCTCATGACTATTTATTGCCTTTTCCACTAAGGGCTCAGTGTCTGGGAGAATTCAGAGGTGGGGAAAGGAGGTAAGTTTTCTTTGTGTGGAAAGCAAGTCACAGGCTAGCAGCAAGGCAGGGCATCAGTGGTATCGCAAGAGGACCCAGAGGCTCAAGGCATGTTTCCAGATTTTTTTTTCTATATTTATATCCTTTCTGTTTTTTTCACTGCAATAGATTGAAAATGTTGTGTTCAGCCAGGTGAAGAGTGCTTACTTGGGCAAGTTAGGAAGGTTGTCTTTGAGCCACACACAACTGCATCTTTCTTGGGAGCAGAAAGTCTGTGGCTGATGGGCTTGGATGCTGCTGCTTCACTGTTGCTGGTGCCTTCTTAGTGCTCTCAGGAAGGAGCCAGGGAGGTGAGTTTTAGCCATGGGTTTGCCCCGGAGCAACCTGGCAGAAGAACCACAAGGTATTAAAAGTGCTTCTGAGGTGGTGCTGCTCAGCAGGCGGGTGGTGTGTGACTGTGACCCTGCACCTGACATCCACAGCTGCGGGAATGCAGCCTTGGCACATCAGCTGCTGTCCTCTGGCAGAGGGCAGTGACACGCTCACCCCTGTGAGGTGCAGCAATGGCAGCACCGAGTGTGCGCAGAGCATTGATCTGGTGTTTAACACACCAGGAGCTCAGTTTCTCAGTAGCAGCAATTGTGCTTATTCCAGTCACTCTAAATCAATGACTTTTAGAGGCAATTTTTAATGCAGAATGGCTGTGCTACCAGGCAGGTGTGTTCAAAGGGCAGGTTCAACTGCACCAGGGCTGACAGTTTTCTCTGTGTGGCACCTTGCAGGATCAGGCCAGTAGCAAATATTTTCCTGTTCTGCAGGTGTTGCACTGTCCTTGTCAGTCCCAGTCTCATGCACAGTGATAGTTACCATCCTGTTGTAAAAGGAGGATAAGACCAGACTGCTGGCTCCTGTCTGTGGGGAGCCTGCCATCTATCGCATGCACCCCAGGGACAGGGGTCAGAGGGATGCTTTGGTGCTGAAGCAGAGCAGACATTGAAAAGTACCACCAGAAGGATGTTTTCAGCTGCTTATTACACCTGTTAAATTAAATGACATAAGAAAAAAGTGAGCATCTTAAGATTAAGAAATACTAAAACTTAACATCTATGTACGTTTTAAGTATTGCTATGGTACTATAGGTGAAAAGCATGTGGACCTGAAAAGGAAAGCTCATAGCTTTGTGGGTAACCCCAACTGTATTACAGAATCACATTGGAAGGGACTCCCAAAAATCATCAAGTCAAACTCCTGGCCCTGCACAGGACTGTCCCCAAGACTCACTCACATCATGTTACGTCTGGTTCCACAAGCAAATCTACAAGCTTTGCTAGAGCTTACCTCAGTTTTCACTTGACAGATCAATGAGACAATCTTTAATTTGCACATTTCAGCAACATGCTAAGTTACTTGCTTTGCTGCTCTTGTTAGAACCCAGCTGGTTTTGTGCCTGTCCTGCCGAAGTTCTTATTGACATCTGCTGCCCTGTAGGAACTGGTGTGTTTTGTGGTTTGGGTTGTTAGGGGACCTTTTTTGCCTCCAGATTGACAGATAGATTTAAAAATAGGTTTGGGCATGATACAACAGTTCAAAGTCTTAGTCCAGCAATCAGCTTTCTGTTGCAGTGCTCTCAGCTGGCAGCCCATGGTGCTGATAAAATTCTTTGCTTTGTGGATGTTATGTGCAGTGTGGTTTGCAGGATGAGACCTGCTAGTCTAATTAGCCATCACTGCATAGATGGAATGCTTTAGCTAAGCCAAAATCCCTTTGACATCAGTGGGATTAAGTGTACTCAGTTTTCTGGGGGTTCTTTAGCACCTTGTAAGCATTGTAATGTTCATATGGTGTCAGCAGGTAAGAGAAGAAAGTAATTGTAGTTTTTAAGAGAAAACACTTCTAAAAAAGCTGAAACAAAACCACTTAAAATATTAATTAATATATTACATTGTTGTGTTAACATTCTGAATGTGCATGAGGAAAGACATGTTGTTAATCCATGAGAGCCCCAGTGCACCCCAAAAGCTGGGACCAACTTGTAGAGGAGTAAAAGGTGGTGAGATGGTGATAGCTGCCCGTGGATGTGTTCAATAAAGCATCTTGAGGTAGGCAAGTCCCTCCCTGGGAACTGAATAGGCTTTTAAAGTCTTGGATGGACCATTTCTCTGGGATTTCTGTTTTGGTACACAGACATTTTTATTTTTCAGCTGGCAGATAGCCTAGCATGGAAAGTAGGGAAAACTAAACCAAAATGATAATTTCTCAGACAACAGAGTGATCTCTATCAAGCCAGGGCTGCAGGTGAGTAGACATTTGTTGTCCTGCATTGGAGAGGGGGAAGCAAAGTGTCTTCTACAAATGTTGGGAGCATGCAGTCTGCCTTTTGAGAGGCTGGGTTTTGTCATGTGGGCACAGTGCTGAACTGGGAGTTTTGCTACTCCTTGTTTGGCTTTTCAAGATCAAAAATAATTTTTTTACGCTGTTTACATTCATGTGTGCTGCTTTCCCCATCAAACAGGTGAGTAGGCATCCCTCAGCTGTTACTTGGTTCGTGAAGACCTTGCTGAGGCAGGGCTGTTGCAGCAGAACTTCGTGTTTACTCTGAGTGAACCACTAAGCATTGCTGTATTAAAGCACAACAATAGGGCTGACTGTGCCGGGTCATGTCTGTCAGGCTGTCACCCTGTGCTGCTCAGAGGTCCCATGCAGAGACCAGGAAATGGTAACTAAAGCCCCTCCTCCTCAAAACAGCTATTTTAAAAATCATGAGCTGAGTGAACCAGTGTGTGGGACAAAGGAAAAATTGGTGGATGTATCCTTTTAAACTTTTGTAAAAGTAGTCGTTACTATTGTGATCTTCGCCCCTTGTCACACCAGCCCCACCAACTGGTCTTCACTGAAATTTCTGTAAAGGCTTGATTTGATTGAAAGTTCTATTGACCTCTTGCCTCTTTGTCTCATTTTTTTGTTCGTCAAGAATGTAGAGCCAAGAAAGATGGTCTAAAAAAAAATTAACGATAGCGAAGTGATGGGAATGAATGATGCAATGAAAAATTTAATGGAGTATTTGGGATGCAGGAGTCTACTCAGTTTTTACTACTCAGCTTTTTAGACAGTGCTGCTTTTCAACACCTTCAGATTTTTTTTTTCTGTACATTTTCCAAAGGACATTATAAAAAAGGTATTGCATTCATTTAGCTGTCATAAACCCAGTGAGCAGAAATACCGAAATACTTTTTTAATCTCCTAGAAGACCACTGGTGTTTTTTTACTTTCTCAAGCTTATGCCACACACCAGTTACATAGAGAAGCATATATCCCACACTCTAATTTCTAGTGTTAACTCAGTACCTTCTTTTTCTCATAAATATGTAAAATT
>VZUA01097596.1:1620-16573 GCA_013401035.1 Horornis vulcanius | reverse complement strand
TAATCACTTTCAGCTTGAAATCATAGAGTGGAAAGATAAAACAAGCAAGTGGAGGGAAAGATTTTAAAAACAGCCATCAACGCCAACCAACCAAAAATCAAACAAAATGTTTTTGCACCTTTGCCTTAAAGCAGTCGCCCATCTTCTTTATTATTTCTTGAAGACAGACATTGCAGGCCACAGACAAAGCTTTCTACTGTATTTTGCAATATTTTGTACCAAATGGAGCTAAGCAGCTTTCAGCAGACAGCTCCCAATCTTAAGATCCCAGTTTCCTGTACACATTGGCAAGGATGGCTCGAACGTGGCCAGTGAACTTAGGGTGGAAAGAAATGGGATTATTTAGCAAGAGAAGAACAGAATCCTTCACAATAAGAATGAACCTGGAACTATCAGAAAGCTGAGCTGTAAAGGCCTGTGTGACATAACTTAGACATGAGACTGCACTCTGTGACTGGGTCACAACACCTGCTATACCAAACTTAAAGCAGCTGAAGCAGGCATTATGCCCATGTACAATGCAGACTGCTGATCTATATTTATGGAAAGTTCTTTGATAGTTCCCTTGGTTTTCAGAAAGAGCTGAACTACTATTCCTCACTCCTAGGTTAAACTGGCAATGTCCTAGGTTAAATTCCAAGGTCAGTTGGCATGACACATAGCATCACTCATTTTTACTGCCTGTGTCAGTCCAATTATTCTCCTGGCTTGTCAGCACTAGAGACCTGAGCTGATCTCACCTAAGGCCATCACCCCTTTGCTTCCTTTTTTCTGTCATTTGCCCAACACAGCATGCTCAGTAATAAATAGCATTGAACTCCTCCTCTTACTTCCTCTTGCTAAAGGAGAATGTGGAACATTCCCACTTTCATACCAGCTCAAACTCCACCCAGAAGTGCAGTTTAAGAAAAAGCTGCATCTGTCCAGCTTTCTGGCACCTTCACTGCAGACTTTCTCCTGGTGTGAGGAGCCCATTTGGAGGCAATGAACATCAGTCAGCCCCACACCCAGAGATACTTCAGAATTCCCCAATCCTCCCCCCAAAAAGGGTGTGGAGGAGCACCACCATTCCATTTGCTCTCACAGATTTTCCAAAATTCCACCTTCTTACTTTCAAAAAGAAGAATGGTTCCCAGAGCTTTGGCAACCAGACCCATCATTCCCACATTGCATTTTAGTCATAAACATGACAAGTGTTGGTGGAGATTTCCCAAATCACTCCTGCTGGAGAAACTTCTGGTTCCTTTAGAGGGGGAAGATGCTCAAAAACAAAACTCAGTTTGGTGATACTTTCCTAGGAAAAGGTCAAGTTTACACATGTTTTTGTGTGAGTGAAGGGCAGAGACAGGCTGTGAGTAGCAATCTGTGCTAAGAAGTAAGATAAAAAAAACCAAAACACATTTATTCAATGCACATCATTAGTTACTTCATTTACATTCCTACCAAGCAGCAATAAACATCCTTCTGCTGCTTCCCATTTCCCCTCCCCCCAGTATTTCCATTAGGAACTCAGCTGGAGGCAAGGAAGGAATGGGAGAGGAGGGAAATAGAGAACCTAATTCCATCTATCTAGTTCTCAAAATACTGATGTGTAATTCTGCCAATACCCGTTACCTTGACTCATGACCTTTGTGCCCCTGGCAGTCCTTACTCACTGCTGACAGCACAGCTCCCAACTACCAACTCCACACCTCAACAACAATTTGACTCACTTGGCACTTCTTCCACTACCTTATTTCTGGAGTTTGCCCCTTTTCCTCCTAATTGCATCCTCCCCAAACCACCAGTAATCCATACCATTGCCGTACCAGTAAATTTATGCAGCAAGAAAAAGTGATACAATCAGCGAGAGAGCTGAAAGAATCCATTCTCTACTGTCTCATCCTCTCCTACCTACTTTCTTAGGAGATGGACTTTGCAATGAAGCAAGAACATAAATAAACCCTTCCAGCATAAAGCTCTTCTGTCCAGGTGAAACCCCCACAAAACACATAAGGTAAGGACCGTTCTATTTGGATGGTATTTACCTGACTTGCAAATCACACAGAATTTTTTGGTGTGAAAAAGCGCTATCTATCAAGTGCTAAATACATCCTAGGGTGTGGAAGATAAAGAAAGTAACCTTAATGTAAATCCTAAGCACAAAGCCAGTATTTTTAAAAGTGAGCCGTGCCCAAACAAAAACATTTTCACATTCAGAGATTTTCTTTCTTTTGTTCTTCAAAAGCATAGACAGAGACACCCTGATCCCAAAGGTATCAGGCTACTCCTCAGAATAATGGATACACACCTGAACTCAAGAGCAATGGACAGGTACAGTTAAAGTGGTGCAAACATGAAAAAAGAAATCAAGTAGCTGAACACAACACTGGTTTGGGGAACATGCCCCAGCCATGGATGGAATGCTGAAGCACACCAGCACCTTACATGGCTTTCGTAAAGNAGGTACAGTTAAAGTGGTGCAAACATGAAAAAAGAAATCAAGTAGCTGAACACAACACTGGTTTGGGGAACATGCCCCAGCCATGGATGGAATGCTGAAGCACACCAGCACCTTACATGGCTTTCGTAAAGAGCAGCTAAGATTTTACTGAGTAGGAGGAAAGGGTTTTTAGATAAAGACTGTAGTATCCCGTTTCTGACTTAAGCTGCAAAGCAAACTGAAGTGTGACTGGCATTCCTACCTCAGTTTTCCATTTGTATAATCAGGATACTAATATTCAGACACCTTTAAAAATATTTTACTATCTTTGCTTGACAAATGCAACATTAATTAAGTTTATTCATGCTAGTCACTTCCATCATACCCATTAGCTCTACTTGAAGACATCACAGCTTTATTAGAGACACCAAAACCGCTTCATAAATTTCAATTACCTAGTACAAATCATTATTACTATTATTTTATTAACTCTTGTGTAATTGCCTGTTGTGCATACAATTACAAAGTTAATATATGCAAATCCAACTTCAGAAGTTCTTTCTGTAACTTTTATCTCCATATCTGGCACATGTGTATGCTTACATAATTTTTTCATTAGTTTTAAAATCTCCATCCTGAAATTTTCACTGTGCTCAAGCACTGGCATGATTCAGACATTAAAACATGATTTTTTAAATGATCTTATTATTTCCAAACCAGCCATTTGTATCACTGAAAAAAAAAAATTAAAACCATCTTACCATTCAGATGCATGCAGAAATATCCATATTTACTGGAAATCTTGAAAAAGAGGATCAGATCATTATTTCTTTGAGTATTTTTTAAGAGGAAAACAAAGCCACCTAGTTGGGTTCTAGGCATAAGGTATCAAGATCCCAAATGACTAATCCACAGCTTTCACTCAGCTGTGGCCTATTGATGGCAATGGTCTGCTTTTACAGAGCACCTGAGGACTTACAATATGCACCTGAGAGAAGGCAGCTTTCAGTTTTGAGCATTACTCCAGGGACCACTATTAACTGGTAAAATAACTAGAGAGAACTAAATGTTCTCTAAGGCAGCCATCAGAACTCTGGACACGCAGGTAACTGAAGTACTTCATGTGGGAGCCAAATTTTCTTTTCTCATGTATTATTTTCTGGATGATGACACAGGTAACAAGTACTGGGCCTCTCTCCCAGTACTCTGCAGGCTTAGACTGTTTCTGGGAGAGATGTGACTTTGAAAGTCGTGAGGTTGCAAAGAGAACAATCTCTCGCTGCAGAGTTTCTCCACAAGGTGTTGTATATCAGATTGATACCTTTACCTCATCTCCTACAATAAGGATGCATTAAGGAAGAAATAAAAGCTCTCTTCTCTTTGTAGGCATCTCTGCCCAGTAAAGAACTCCAGACAGTATCCCAAATGTTTCCTAATTAAACGCTTGAGCTCTAAAAAGAGACATGATGGATGATGAACCCTTCCAATCACAATTTCCTACTGGTTAGATCTATCTCGTGGATCACTGTTCTGGGAACACTCTTCTGGAAGTAATTTCAAAGCACCTTTGAAATACTGTTCTGGAAGTCATGTTGATACACCCAGCTTTTCCTACAGCCAATTCAAGAAGCACAAGTGGGATTTGATACAGGTTTCAGATTCAGCGCCATGGAGAAGTGATTAAAAAATAAAACATTTTTGCATTTAAAGTGCTGTCCTTCATTGTGCTGAATTGCTTCTGGTATCTAGCTCCTAGAAACTGATATAATGAAGCTGTACTTTCCTGCTTTTCTTCAACTAAATGAGCATCTGAAGGTAAACACAGCAAGTTGTTTTTAGAAGGAAAAACATGGCAGGGGAAAAGGTACAAACCTAACTTGATGGGAAGCCGAAAGCACCTTTCATTGTAATATTACAATGAAATAAGAGATTTGAGGTAAGACTATAGTGGTTTTACCTAGGCAAGGACGAGCAGGTCCTGTACAGACCCAAACTCTGCTGGGGCACGGCACAAAGGAGCGACTGTCACACCGGGAGCCGCGACCCACGGCGGGGCCGAGTATCTGCATGGGAAATCGTGGAACCACGATTGGAACAGGCAGGAAAACAACTGGCAGAAACCGAACGAATAACAGGGCACCTCTTGTAAATAAACATAACCACGATGGAACTACTGTCAAATCAAATTATGCGAGTTACAGACCGCCGGGTGCAGCTGCAAGCAGCCTGGTTGATCACTGCAGGCGGAGCGGGCGGGGACACCTCCGGCATTCCGAGCAGCCCCTTCCCCTCTCCGGGGTGCACGGCAGCCGCACTGACACACCGACCACCCCCGGGCCCTGGCAGGAGGAGGGAAAGCCGAGCCGCTCGTTCTGCCCAGAGGGAGAACGCCCGGCCCGAGGGGCCCCGGCGCCGCCTCCTCGCCTCGAAGGTCTCCGGCTCCCTCTGCCGGGGCCGCAGGGGCGCTGCCAGCGCGGCCCTCAGCGGGCGCGGCCCCGGCGCGGCTCTCCCCGTCCCTCCGTGCCCGGCTGGCTGAGGGAGGGGTCGGGCACGGCCACCGGGAGCCCCTCCGAGGGGCCGCGGCCGGGCACAGGGGAAACGCCCGGGGAAGAAGAGGAGCGGGACCTGCAGGAGGAGACGAGAAAAGCGCGGCGCGATGTTGGAGGCGCAGCGAGGGCGGCTCGGAGCCCGGGTGTGGAGCCCAGGGAGGGAGCCTCTCTCCCCGGCTGCTCTCCCGGCGCCTCCGCCGTGAGGGGATCCCGCGGGGACCCCGCCCGTGTGCCCCGAGGGGGCCCGGGGCGAGCAGTGCAGCCCTGCGCCTTTCTGCGGGTATCGGAGCACAGCTAGGCGCCTCTCCCCGGGACTGATAAACCGCCTCTCCTGTAACAAGCAGTCTCCTTTCCAATTTGAATGGTCCTTTTCAATAAAATAAGTTGTTTTTATCGTTTATTCTGTCTGTACAAAACAGATTTGTTGCTAGAGATAAAGCCATGGCAAAGGACAATGTTTAACAAAGATATCAAAGGGTTTCTCACAAAGCAGTGCTCAATACACGCTTTACATTATTGATACTAAGGAAAGAAATAGATAGCCATTTGTAGATTATCCACCTCTGCAGAGAAAAGAACTTTCCCCAGCAGTTTTTAATGCAAAATTACACCTGGCACCCAAAATGCTCAAATTGGTACTCTCAGCTATATTTCGCCCTAGAACAAAACAGTAAATCTTTAATTACGTGATTGTATTAAGCTCACAATGTCAACCTTAATATGTCACTATTGCCCTTCTGGCTGGTGGATATCAGCCAGCATTATGTGGATATCAAAAAGCATTCAGTGGTTTGTAGGTCGCTTTCCCTCCAATCTTTCCTTGCCCAGCAGTTAGGCAGCATTTGCTTAGGATACTCTGCAAGAAATTATGTAAAAGAAACAAAACTAAATATTGCCTCAGCTTCTATTGTAGTGTGAAGCTCATAATGTAGCTCAGGTAAATCTTCCTTTGAGGTCTTGTCTCCACAAATTGTTACTTAACTCACCTGCTTTTATTTTTTAATAAAATTGTCTTTAAAATGTATGTGGAACATTGGAGGGGACAAGGTATACAGGGACAGAAAGTGCACTGTCAGCCAAATAAGCAGCTAAATGCAATAAATAAATAATGAGGGGAAGCAGAAGGCCCTGAAACATGGGGCCATAAAGATGTGGGAATGCCCAGGAGGGCAATCTTGTAAAAGAGCAAACACTACAGCTTTGCTTCCAGACAGCCACTCAGCACAGGGGATGTGGAAGAGAAAGCCACCACTGATGAGGGCAGATGCAGTAAGACTTCAAGTGCAGGCACAGACACTATCAGGGCTAGAAAAATTAATGCTTCACACAGGAGCCAGATGCTAATTGCAGGTCACAAGGGAAAGGAGAATCAGTTCCTCCCTGCAATGATGAGCTCTGTGTGACTACCCTAGAAAGATCAGGGAGTCTGCCATTTCAGGTCACTAAAAATCTGTGATGTTGCTCTGGAGTGACTGAAGCCAATTCAGGGAAGTCAGGAATTGTCCCATCTTCTTTCTCTCCCTTCCTCCAAGATGAGAAGAGCAATCCTTACTTTTCCCTAGTGCCATGCGTCCAACATTTGTTGGAAATGTGATGCTGTCGTGAAACCATTAAATCCAAGTTGATGCCATTATTCCCAAGAGTTTCATTGATTTGTTATATAGCAAGAAACATTATTAACTGCCCAGATCACCGTGTGCCCTTGGCTTCACAGTTTTCCACTTAAATAGATGGAGACTGAGGGAGATATTTTCAAATAGAGGAACAGTAAATTTAAGCACTGTTTGATTTTCAGAAGTGCTGATATTTCTGAACTACCAGTGAAACGAATTGGAGGGGCATTTGCTCAGCACTGCTGAAAATTAGGGTGGTTTTATTCAGGTATTGCATCAATTTGAAAATGAAAGCCCAGGTTCTTGCACCCAGGGTGAAGATTTTGGCCATGATTTTTAGCAAGCGTCAGTCTAAGGCCCAGTGCAAGATCCATGGGACACATGGAAAAAAGAATCCTCATTTCATTCTTTGCAAATGTGAAGAGCAGCATTTTTGACTCAGCTTTTCTTTCTCAGTAGCACACAGTGTTCTGGAGATTAGTGGGCCTGCTCTGTTCTGTTCATACTTAGATGCTCATTAATGGAATTGTCCCCTTTGGGGAGAGGGATGGGGGAGAGAGGCTTGAGGATTGATAGCCGAAATACTGATACTGGCTGTGGAAAGCCCATAAGAGGAATAAACCTATAAAAAGATGATTTCTTTTTTTGCCATGAAGATGCAAAACGGCCTGTGGTACATAAATTTTTCATATGGAAAAGATAGAAACAGGTTGCAAGTTTAAATAATTTACTTAGAAGAGTTAACACACTCTCTTTTATCTCTAACTCATTCATTTTTCAAATACAGATATTTCTGAAGAGCAGACTACAGCTGGCTCCTGAACAAGTTCGTAGTGGGTGTGGTTATACTGGCTCAGTGGAAACTCCAGGTGACAAGCCAGCCCCTAAAGCCATCTCATCCCACCACAGCAGGAGCAAGTGAACAGCACGGTGAGGGAGAAGAAAGGTCCCATTGTCAAGACTTCTGTAGCTAAATGCACAAGTGAAACTCAGTGAAATTTACCTTTAAAGCGGCTAAATCTTTACTGTGATATCTTTATGAATCTAGCTTCAAAGCATCTCAAATTGATATTACTCCTGCACTCCCATCTGTAAGGATTTCTGGGAGCACTTTCATGCTGTAGTTATTAGGTGAAGAGCAAGCTTTGCTCCTCTTTAGTCATCCTGCTTCTTGCTGGGATTAATCTGTGGATAAGGAAGAGGAACATCTCCCAAACCTTTTCATAGTGCAGTATTGTTTAATTTGATAATTATAATTAATGCTATGTAGAGGGTTATGAATGCAACTGTGCTAAACAGAGAATAAAAACAGAAAATGTTTCAAATTAACCAAAAACATTCAAAATACTTTGCAACAGCAGGAAAAACTGGAGTGTCTATTGACAAGCAGTCCCATCTTTCAGAAATCCCCGAGAATCAATGTTGAAAGCCTTTCTTTTTCAAGAATTCACTCTAATTAGAGATCAGATCAGAAAACAAAACCTTTAGCTGCTTGCAACATCTATCCCCATGAGAAAGAGCATTATATGCACAACAATAAAGTGTATTTTTTTAAGGCACTACTGTCATACTAGGGAAACAGCTTTGGAAATGTCACCACGTCAAGCCTCCTACCATGTTGGGAACAGCATTAATGAAGAATCTGGCAGAGAAGGAGTGTCTTAATCTCTGCTGAGCAGTATTGGGGTGAAGACACTCCCAAAGGTCTTTCTACCATACAATATCTACTAATAAGTATTTAGAATAATGTCTCTCTCACTACAGAACAGCCTTTTAAGTTTAGAAAAAGAATTGTTTTCAAAACTCCACATTACAAAACCACCTGACAGATGGCAGCTGACAGAGAATGTGGCTGTTTTGACGTAACTTACACATCTGAGATGCAAAGAGTAGTCTGCATTTAGAATGAATAGTTAAATATGCTCATATTATTGGCTAATGATTCGTTTGTGCAAGATGAATGTATTAGATGTGAGCTATTTTCCAACAGTTATATGACCTCATGGAACAAGCCCATGTCAATCTGATTTTAGATTGCAAACATTACAGTGCCAAACAGTGATGGCTACCAGTACGGTCCCTCTGTTAAAATTTCTTTACACAAAATATTCAGTGAGTAGCTCTGGGTGAGAAACTGCTCTCTGCTCAGAAACAAAATTCAGACTCAGTGGGTAAATAATTTGTTGCAGATTGATCAGGTAGATCAACAGTGTCAGGTTGGGCACTCTGTTGCTGTTCTATGTACCCATAAGAAAACATTTGTAAGGGTGCATCCTGCAGATCAACATAAAGCACAAGCAGAACATCAAGCATTTTCTTTATGGAAAAACTGAATGTGATGCTTTTGTCAGCTGCTTCCAGTAGACAACATGAAGCCGTGGGCAGGAAAGAGGAAGCTCTAATAGAACAAAGCTTTTCTAAAGGGCAAGTCAAGTAAGTGCTCTATAAAATTTCCGAAGAACAAGCACACTTTTTGCAGTCAAATCTGCTGTCCAGCTGGATCTGTTTACCACCTGCCTTATCTCAGAGGCACAGCTGAAATAATAACAGGGATTTTGATGCTGATGAATTGCTTAAATGTGGCTCATTAAAACCCAGAGCAACTTGTGAAGGTGAAGTATTTTCTATGAGACTGAGTAATACCAGTGTCAGGGACTGACATGTAAGAATGGCCTCCTTGCTGGTGGCCTAACGTGGCCAACAAGGGCTGTCTGCTGAGGAGTTTGGAATATGACTTGGTTTCACTCTGAGAAGGGGGCTTGGGTGGGATATGGGAAAAGGGGCAATATGTACAAATCAGGGAAGCTGCAGATGGACAACCTAGTCTACATTTTTATCAGTGTCACTGTCACATTAGATGGCAGCCAAGATTTATTGTTCCAGAGCTTTTATAAGCAGCTGAAGCTCCCAGGCAGGCTGGAGAGAGAACTGCTATGGGACTGGGTACAACATTATACTTTTCCTGTTAAAGAAACATCATTAGCCTGTTGCTTACTGTACCTCTTAACCTTGGTGATTTGAAACCTGTTTCATGCTGACTGTGGCTGGCTATTATCCCAGTGCACAGAACCTTGCAGTGAAGGCACCTGGCTACCCAGGAAGGATGATTAGTGACTCCTCTCATCACCATCACACAGACTAGGAAAATAACATTTATCTGACCTCCCCAGAAAATCTGAAGCTTCCAAAAAGCCTTGGCAGCAAGTTGAAATAGATACTGACTGGTAGGAATCTTGCAAATAGTATCTCTGGTCCAATCCTGCCAGCCCTCAGAACGTACTTGACTTTTGCACCCTTCAAAGAATACTCATACTTTTCTATCAGTTTCCAAGTCATCTTTTTTGTTGCAATGAACATAACAAAGGAAATGGGTGTTCACTGAAGCTAGGGACTTTTAACCAGAACTTTTCTATTAACATTCATTCTGAATCTTTATCCACAAACGTGAAATGTTTGGCTCATATTGGTTATTGCTTCATGTTAAGTAGAACAATTGATTCTTCATGGAAAGNTAGCACATGGGAACCAGAAGAATGTGTCAAAAGAATCAACATGCCTTTACCCTTCATTATATAGTAATAAAGAAGAATCTCTGAATCTGTGCCTGACTTGTTCTTCCCCCTTTTGTCTCCCCAAAACAGGGCAACAGAATATACATACACCAACTTACACAAAGACAGTATTTAAGACAGCAGAAAACTGATTATAATACTATGCTCTGTCAGCTCTCCAGAGATCTTATCACAGTTCGTAATTGCTAATTCAGGCTCAGAAACCCCAGTGAGATAGGCGGGAGCCATTATTTTCATTTTCAAATATGAGTAAACAGAGACAGAGTGAGAGGTTATGGCTCATGGAGTATTGCTTCAGGAAGACATCTTAGAAACGTGGCACTGCTGCCTTAAAGCAGACTGGTTAATGAAGGCTCGTGCCCCATTCTCACAGAGCTCCAGAACAGTGTGCATACTGAGCTTAATGGTCTTGGTCACACATGGGCAGTCCCACCACCAGATAAATCAGAGGAAGGTATAAAATTCCTTTGGCATAAATTCACATCATTCCCAGGGCATACATTAGTCACTTCTATTAAAAACACTGTCTCCCTCTTGCTTAATTGCACTAAAACCNCAATAACGATCCAAAAAGCAGCAGTGTCCAAGGCAGGGGCGCTGGTGTTTGGGTATCCTTTACCCGTTAGAGAATCAGGATAATCTATTAATGCTGCCACAGAGAAAATACAGCTCTCCTTCAAATGCTTTAGAATCACAGAGAGAACTGATTTTAGTGGTTGGTTACATATTCATTTTAATGGAATTTTCCTTTTGCCCTTGTTAGCCAAGAAAGGGAACGTTTCAGATTACTGCTATCCCCCGCAGTTTTCCATGTTCTCCCAGGGAGGTGACTATATCCAGGAGGCAAATGAAACCTGCTTTGGTTCTCTCTAAATATTTGAGTACCCAGGATTCCCTTCAAGGGGTTTTTCATTTAACTGCCTCTGCTGCATATACATTTCAGCTGATATAAGAAGCTCATCCTACTTTTCCCCTGAGAATACTCACAGTCAAGTATCTGATTTTTCATGATAGTGTAGAAGACAAGCACTTTTCCATGTTCAGTTCAAGACACATTTGCAGTCTTTCTTCTCCTGCACCTCCACACTATCCTAGCCTTGCAGAGCTCTAATTTGGAGAAACTAATACCATGGACACGACTGTGCAGTCACCTCTCTGTTTTCTGGGATCGGAATATTCAGATTGTGGTTTATCTCTGGTATGGCTGCAGGGAGAGTTGGCTCCTGATACAGTTTGTATTATTGCTTAGATGGAGAACAATGACACACCACTGAGAGGCTTGAAGTCACAGAGCTGATCTGTGTTGGAACCCCCACTGTAAATCTTAGATTCAGTGTCACTCAGTGCCTGTGCCACACGGGCAGGACCAGGTGGGCTGTCAGGAATATTGTGCAGGAACAAGTTCCAGAGCCACAAGCAGTGAGACTGAGTACAGCTGTGCACAGCAGCCCTGTGCAAGCTGGATCTGAGTTGATGCTGTGCAGAACCACTGCCTGTGCATTGCACCTCTGTGCTCCTGGTTCCAGGGCTTGTTTGTTCAAGCCACGGTGCAGCTGCAGACCCAGATCTGGACTAGCGCTGTGCTGCATTAGTGAAGCCTCTCTGGAAGACTGGGGAATGCTAGTGTGACAGCAAGAGCCAGCCCAGCTCTGATACAGCCAGATACCAGGCTCAACTGAATTCAGCCCTGCACTGGACACAGACATTGTGTTCATTTTATTGTGGTCTCAGGTGCACCCAGTAGCACATGTGTAGGCTTCTCAGCTCACAGGTTTACCCATCACTTTTGTTAAGGGAGATTCTGCAATAGGATCTCTCTCCCATCTCTTATCCAATGGTATTTATGTATATGGGAAGAACAAAGGTGGCTGAGATTTGCAAACTGCCAAACACTGCAAACTGTAGCAGCTCAGTATCCACATTTCCATTCTTAGCTGAATACATTTTGTAAGAGATTCTAAAGATGCCCAGGTACAACTTTATCAAGCACAGCTTCATTCTTGGCTCATTTGTTGCCTCTGATGTTTTACTTAATTACACACAGATAAGATCAACAAATTCAACCTAAAGTAGCACCTGTCTCACATTTCCAAGAGGCTAGGGAATGGCCAGGCAGCATGCCAAGGCTGAGTATGCTACAGGAGAGGCCACCTGACACAGAGGAAAATGGACTGGTTTCTCTAGCAGGGGTGCTAAATTAATTAACTGTAGTTTGAAATAAATCTGATATCCTTTGGACATTTAATGTTTGAGAAAAACAACGGTTGGAGGGAAATAACTGTAAATAATTGTTTGGACTAGCTGATTATGACTACCATTTCTCTACTTCTAGCTCTATTCCCAAGTCCCAGGCTGTCATTTTTGCACCACTGGTGTGTGTGTGATTTCCTTCAAGCTGATTTAATAGAAAGCATATTTGCACATTTCATTTCACTTCAGTTTTTTCAAAACTAACCTTCTTTCAGATTTTTGGCTTCCTGTACCTGATTTTTTTTTGTCACAGCTTCTAATTTTTCTCTTTGTTTTGGCTGAGATACAAAAACTGAGATTCTGAGTAACTTTGCTTATTGAGGTTCCATTTTTTTAAAGAACCAGGAAATAACTCTGTTTCCTTAATGGAAAATCCTATTGGCTGTTTTCCTTTTTAATACCTCTTCCATCTTTTTTTAAAGGATCTGCACTGCCCTTTTTATTTGTTCTAGTTCTCCACATCTCTTTTTTTCCTCCTATTTTTCCTTACTTTCCATTTCTCTAACCTTTAATTTTCTTTCCAGCTTCTGTCTACTGGAGCACAAACGCCTCTTCACTGCAGTCCTGCAGGATTTTTCTCTTGTCATGCTTTGTATGAAAAGCCTTCCACCTTCAAAATGGCTTCCACCTTTAGAGTAGCAAAGTCTTAGTGTTGGTCTTAATATCTGAACATAGCATGGGTTTTTGAGTGTTATGTTTCAATCTGACTGTTCTCTGCACTGTCTCCTCTTTCTGTGTGTCATTCTCCAGTACTGCCCTAAATTCCTGGACAAGCTGTGAGGACGCATGTTTATTCAGAAGTTTCACTTCAGAGGTGAAGTAAGTGACATGGTTTGCTGACGCTTATAGGAAGTTTTGAGGTGGTTATTAGCTGATTAATAATCACAGGAGAATGAATAAAGTCCATCAACAAATCACTGCCCTGCCAGTAGCATCCAACAGGCTGAGAAACCCATTGGAATGTAGAGGTATGTACCAAGATTCACCAAAAAGGGCACTTCAGGAGGGGTGTTTAAAAAGCAAACTATGTTTTGGAAAATAAAATTTACATCAGAAAAATGAAAGCCTGCAACTTTCCATCTGCAGTCAAATTACAGTCATTCAAGATCCTCTACAGGCCTGCAGGCACCTGTTTGGTAGTCAGAAATGCAAGTTTGTGTTTCACTCTTGAACTTATTAAAATGAGGCCCAGATTTACCATTTTTGAGCTTGTATCCTACAGAGAATTTAAACTGTCCTATAACCATGGATTGAAAATCCCTGGCCTGACATGGTAGTGAGTGATTCTTGTTTGTCCTTCCCTGCTACAGTCATTAGAGAAATGCTTTCTCTTGATCAGAAGCCACAAAATGGATTCCTACAGATCTCAGGCTAGCCAGCAAGTTAGTTAGCCTGTTCTCTTTCTGTCATCAAAAGAGCTGTACAGAAGTATTAAAAAGAGGCCATGAACATGGAGAACAGTGCAATTATTTCAAATCCGTATTTTTACTAGCTGGTAATCATACCAGCAGTTTCCTCCCACTCTACTTCATGTGCTGAGCCTCCTTGTTTCCTTTAATCATTAATTAGAGCACTTGTCAAGCAAAAAGATTCTCACAAAGTCCAAGGCCCCTCTGAATTTAGTGATTGTCAGCCCTGTCAGCTTTTCAACGAAGTTTATTGGTTATGTTTTATCAACTCCCTCCCCAGTAAAACAGTTTGTCACTGTATTGATCCTTGCTGGTTATATTGCAGGATAGCCACTTTCCTGTCACATACTTGGGCCAAAGGGTCACTTGCACCAAAGACATGCCATAAAGTGACTGCCCAAAAGAGCAATAGGAAGAACCAGAAAGGAGGAGACAAAAATGGGCAGAACTTGGGATTTATTAATTTAAGATACCCTGTTTCACTAATTGCTTTCTCCTTTCCCTCTCAGCAGTTTTTTCCCTTAACATAGATGCTCCTTCCTGCCCACCTAAATTGTAAGTCTGATGTCCCAGACTGAATTTAGTTGTGCTGTTTTGTAGAAACACATCAGGCTGAGCATCATTATAAATACAGTGACTTCTGTGTCTTGATTTTTTTTTGCATAGTGAAGTCTTAAATCATGTTTGGTAATCTAAATCTTGCTAAAGGGAAATTTAGACAAAACAGTAATTGAAACACAGATGTACCATGGTGAAATATGAAAGACAGCTGTTACAATATCTTTTGCCTCAAGGTATGAATGAAAAAAAAATCCCGACATCCCAAGTTAAATTTGTTATGTGGTAGGATACTTGCAGCAAATTGTGAGGAAAGGCCGCCTGGGACAGAATATACTAGCTGTTTTCTCTAAATATAAAACTACAATGAAAACAAAATCTGTCTTCTACAGAGACACCACTATTCCTGGTTTCTATTTTCATAGAATAGACATTCGGAAAAGTCCCTTTAAATCCATATCCGCTCTCTGGGTATAAAAAACCAACTTACTTTCATCTAGAATCATAGAACCATTTAGGTTGGGAGGGACCTGTAAGATCATCGAGTCCAACCATTAACCCAGCACTGCTGTGTTCACCA